>OMLP01025111.1:0-16217 GCA_900302685.1 Spondyliosoma cantharus | reverse complement strand
CGCTTCACTTGGAGAAAAGAGTGCCTGGCTGTGATGGAGAGGTGAGCGGGGAAGGGAAGCGCAGCGGATGAAAGATCATAAACGGGAGTTTGTTTCGTAACTCGTCCTTGTTTCCACATGCAGTTGAGGAAACACTGCAGCCCGTCCAAGACTCGTGTCACTGAGTCTCAATATTGGCTTGGCTGTGCTGCTCACATAACAAACAGCAGTAACTCAGCTTTGTTGACATCGTCCTTGTGTAGTGAAATTAATTTAATCAGTGTGACTCCTCTGCTATTTATAGCTACTTCAACGACAACCAGTACCCAGATGAGGCCAAACGGGAGGAGATAGCCAACGCCTGCAACGCTGTTATTCAGAAACCAGGTACAAACACACCAACCAGGAGAGCTGTCGGAACAAAACATAATGCCATTATTTGTCATGATGGATAACAGACAAATATTCCTGTTTATTATGTAAATATTCTGAATATTACCATGGCAACTGCCCCCATCCACACAGCCTCCTTCAATCTGCCAGCCAGGCGTATGTGTTAAATATACAAAGTGTTCCAGAGCTGAAACAATGACCCGATTAATCGTAAAGTTAATCGGCAATCATCTGCAGCAGCTTCTCAGATGTGACTGTTTGTGTCCGGAGCATCTCGGATCTCATGTTTCTTTGACTTGAATGTAAATCGTTCAGACGTCTGTGTGTCTGTGCAGCGACATCACGTTGTTTCTTTTCAACAGACATTTAAAGCGTCATCAGTGCTTGTAAAGGTATGAAAGAGCAGAATTCAAAGCACTAGGAGAATAAAAAACAGGGCCCAGAGTGAAATAAAAAGATCAGAACAGGCTGCAGAAAAATAAGACGGTTTCATAGCGACAGTGGGAGAGACCGAGGTGAGAACGTACCGAGCTCAGACTGTCCTGTGATTTGTTTCAGGGAAGAAGCTGTCCGACCTGGAGAGAGTTACCTCCCTGAAAGTTTACAACTGGTTCGCCAACCGTCGCAAGGAGATCAAGAGACGCGCCAACATTGGTAATGTGGCTTTCAGGAGAGCCCACACATGCATCCACTGAACATTTAATGACATCGCTTTGTGTTAACACTACGATTTCATATTTAATAACAGCAATTACAACTTTCTTTTGCATGGAATGGCTCGGCATTAATTCATTCCATCACAATAATTAGTCGGTTGTTAATCTGTCGCCGAACATCTGTAGTGACCTCTGGCACACACAAAAACTAAATCCGAGGAGTCAATTAAATTTGTGAAATAGAAGCTCCACGACTTTCTCCTCGAAGAAACAAATGATGGAGATTCAGTATCGAGTCTTTGGCTCCCAACCTGCCGAGTGAGCCGAGCTGAAGTGTCCCTCCAACACGTCTGTCGCTGTTTTAGATGTGTTCATTTGTCACAGTAATTATATAAACATGGATATTCTTACATTATGTTTCTGGGTTTTATCCATTAGCCTACTTTTAAACTCTCTATTTCAACTGTTCATCCTTTTATTTTTAGCTAAACCGTTTTTGTAATGATTCTTTTTACCATCTATTCATCACTTTCAGTTAAGTATTTAAGTATTTGGACATTATCATCGCTTCCAGCTGATTATTTGATGTACTAATATAAGTAATAGATAAGTGGTTGACCTTCACCTGATCGGTTAGACTTCTGTTTGTGTTCTGTCACAGCTGACTCAGTGTCAGTAAACACATCTGTTCGTAAAGTCGACTTTAACGATCCCTCATTTCTACTGATTGAGTCGTAGAGGTGATGATTTGATTATATGTAAAGTGCTGCTTTATATTCTGCCCCCTCATTTACATAAACGTAGAGAAATCTCTCCATGAAGCCGAGGTTGGGAGTCACTGTTCTATAGTATGTAATGAGGGAAAACCATAAATCTAATGATCCGTCCTCTTCCTCCAAGAAGCCACAATCCTGGAGAGTCATGGGATAGACGTCCAGAGTCCAGGAGGACACTCCAACAGCGACGACATCGATGGAAACGACTTCTCGGAGCAGGTAGACGTAGATTAACGCCCCCAAGAGACACATGACAAAAACAATCGGGTTCATTTGTTCAGAGTGTAAACGAGAGGAAGAGGTCAGGTCTTATTGTCCCACTGCTTCACGTCTTCATCTTGAATTGTACTCTGTCTGTTTCTTATTTTTGAACTTTTATTTTATTCCTTTTGCTTTTATGGATCAGCCTCTTGCCAGCCATTCACATCCATCCCCTGGCAAACGGCTGTTCTTGGACAGCACTCAGTGTTCCATTCATTAGTCAAGTGTGATCATGCATTTTGCATGTCTTTTTGTTCCAGCTATACAATACATCAGTTGACTTTACTCATTAGTTTCCTCTGTTTGGTCAAAGTTGTGTTAATAATTAAAACGAGCAGCATGTGGTGTTTGTCTGGAGCTGAGCCGCCACGTTGCTGCTCACACATTCACACCAAAGGACAAATTTGACCTGCTGTTTTTTTTCAGATGAACCCAAATAATACAATATTTTATATAAAATAGTGGCTGCTCAAAGCTTCTGCTGGAGACACATTAATGAACAGAACTGGATCTGAACCAGTGGAAACGCAGCAGCGCTCTGTGTGATTGTAGAAAGCTTCACGATGAACGCTGAGCTTTTAGTTTGAGCCCTCGAGCTTTTTCCTCTTGATGCAAACTCTCCTGTCAAAGCAGCAGAAAGTGAAACAGCCAGTTAACCACTGAAGCTAATGAATAATGAACACAGGGTCTGTTTAATCAATCAGGCAGCGTTGTCATCCAGAGAACAGGACGCGTATCAAACTATTAAAATGATTTTGTTGTTTTTAATGGAACGAGCTGAACATGAACCTTCTCTCCTGCAGGCCTGTGACCTGCCCTATTTTGACAAGAGACCTCTCAGCCGACCTTTTGGCCTTTACCGACTGGAGCCCACCTCGCCAACACAGGTAACATCCACGCAGAAACACGGCGCCGTGTTCACCACAGCACTGCACCTTCACCTTCAGTCCGCTTTGACTCGCCTCGTACTCTGTTTGGATCAGCAGGCATCACTTACTCTTCTAGTCGGTGGTAGTCGAGGCGCTGCAGTCCAAAAAGAGGCCAAGGCCGCTCAGTCAGATCAGACAGAGGTTAAAAGAGGTCCCTCCATCACAATTAAACTCTGATTGCAGGGCTTTAAATAGCTGCCAGTGTACAGCAATCAGACAGCACGGCGCTTAAAAGTGGATCTGATGCTGGATGCCGTCGCTTGATACGCTAAAAGCTCACATGAGAGCCGATAACACATCGTTTAATTCATGTAAGTCCTCACACGTGTGCTCTTGTGTTTTTTACATTTGGGAAAGGCTGAAAAAACACTATTCATTACAGCACCGATCAACAAGGTGCATCATTGGACAGCTGATGGTTTCCAGAGGGGTTTAGTTGGTCAGCGTGTTTGCAGGAACTTGGCAGAAGTAGAAGTATGTGTTTGTGTTTGTCGACTCCTGGTGAAGCTGTGTCGTCTCCCTCTCTGTCCCAGGACGACAGCGCAGCACACAGCGAGCACCAGGACCCCATCTCTCTGGCCGTGGAGATGGCTGCCGTCAACCACACCATCCTGGCCCTGTCCAGAACCGGAGGGGTCCCCAACGACATCAAGACGGAGTCCCTGGAGGACGAATGAACTGCACAGGAACTGGGACGGAGGGAGGCGGTCCGAGAGGAGAGAGAAAAGGGAAGGAGGAGTTAGAAAAAGGTGCGAGACGGGGCTGTAAAAAGAGACCAAAATAATGCTACTTAGTAAACCTTCTGAATCTGTCCCTCAGCCGGCCCCCCGCCGACTGTTCCTTCTCTCTCAGCCTCCCTCCTCCCACAAAGTCCATGTAAACAGTAATTACCCACCCCCACTACACTCCACTCCAATATATTGACACAGCTGGTGGAAATGTGTCACTATACATCCTCTGATCTGTGTGAAAATGCTCCTCGGAAAGAAGAACAGGGGTCCTTAAAAAAAACCCCAAGACGTTGATCCTCGTCTTGGATTGTGTCTCCCAGGAACTCCCCCCTCTTCCTCCTGAATACACTCTCTCCTCACAGGATACCTCTGCTCTTTCCTCCCCTCTTCCTCACCCCCTCTCCCTTCCCCCTCCAGCCTGGTTGTCTGAGCCGATCCTCAGTCTATCTCACCTCAGCGTCAACCTCAGAAAAATAACGTGTACTGTATATATATAATATATATATGGTTCTTATGGTTCTCAGTCACACTCACCTCATGGTGTGCTACCTACCTACCTACCTACCTGCCTACATAACCCTCAAACTTCAACCTCTTCATCGTGCAATTCATCAGAAGAGCAGCCTCCAGTCGTCGTCCGGCGGCGAGACCCTCCCTCTCTCCCCGTCGGGCACCGAGGCGATAAGAAAGGATATCGGCAGTCGGAAGGGTCCAGTCACTGTCTTCTCCCCTCTCTGGTGGCTTTTTATTTTCCTACACTAGAGATGCTGTTGGACGAAAACCTCTTTAAGAAGTCAGCTAAAAAAGAAGTAGCCTTAATTTCACACAGACAACTACTCCTTTACTTTTTGCAGAACACAGCAGGTTTTGAAGTTTCTCTCCTGACAACAAGGAAGAAGCTTTTTTAGTATGCATAAAAAAAACAAAACGCCAGACTTGAACGTCTCGTCCGACAGCAGCAGAGGTTTTATCTCCTTCACTGGCGTCTCCCTCTTGTGTTTTCGCCCAGATGGTGACTGGATCAACAATCATCTTGCCTTGTTATTTAGCTTCCCAGTGCCACTAATGTTAAGTACTCGAGGCTATGAGAATCAGTTAAGGGTCAATGTGATAATCAAGCAAACTTAAGCTATCTTATAAGGGGAATCGTGCTTTTTTTTTTACTTTATTTTATTTTTTAATGTCGTCCATGCCAAAGGAAAAAGATGCTCGGAGCAAAAAGCTAAGAGGCTAAGCTAAAGACGGATCTGAAGACGGTGTTAGCGTTCATCCAAAGCGATTTCTACGAACTCCTTTGGCGTCTGTAGGTCGTTTCTCATACTCAGTGAAGCTTCTTGAGCCAGCGTGGCGTCGACTGTGTGCGTGACACTACAGCAGGCCTGTCTGTAAAGATATAAAGGTATTAGCAGCCAGATGTATAACGATACAAAAAATACCCCCTAAGCTATTTACTACTTGTTCTGTGACGCTGCCTCTTTGTAATAGCTTCAAGAATGTGCTGTCAGAAGATTTTCTTTTTTAATATCGGTGGTACCAAATTAGACCCAGACCCACACTGGAAATGGTTCAGAATATCAGACAAAGTTCTGCTTTTAATTTAATTTAATTTATATAGCCTCAAAGGTAAAAGCACCACTTTGAAGGGAATCAAAGACATTTAAACCTTCCCAAATCCATCGTTAACTGAAGATCATCAAAACGCTAGAAGCACAGACAAAGTGCTGTGTTCTGATCCGGTAAAGCTCACTAATTACCCCGTATCAGCTGCTCTCTCTGTCTTTGACTGATATCTTCATATTTGGACGGTGATTGACGAAGTGAAATAATAGTTTTGGGATTTTCTTCTTTTTCTTGAAACGAGGCGTCTTCACTGTTTCCTCAAGAGTTGGATAAGAAGAATGAAACCTGCCTCATGAAGTTAGAGCCTGGAGCCAGTTAGCTTAGCTTAGCTTAGCTTAGCTTAGCATAGCATAGCATGAAGACTGAAGCAGAAGAGGCTTTTGTCTGAAGGTAAAAACTCTTGTAACCCTACTAAAGCTGGCTGATTAACCTGATATATTTAGTTTTTATTAAAGCCATATATAAAATGTTTGTTTTAAAAATGCCAAGCTGACAAACTGTTTTTCGGCGCAGTGACTTCTGGTGCACTTTCAATACTTTTACAGATGATCCAACAGGTTAATCAGCGAGTTTTCAGGTGCTGGTAGAAATGTTTTCACCGTCGGACGGCGCTAGGCTAGCTGTCTTCTTTTGCTCTAGATTCACATTCAGCACATGACGCCTTCTAAAATCCTTCGTTTTACTGTAAAGACTGAACATACAAGATGCAAAGAGGCAGAAGTGTTGGACAGAGGCAGGCTAGCTATTTCACCCTGTTTCCAGTCTCTATGCTAAGCTAACTGTCTCCTTGCTGAAGCTTCATTTTTGGCGCACAGACACGAGCGGTATTGATCTTCTCATCAAACTCTCAGCAAGAAGTCCGATCAGCATATTTCCCAAAAGTCAAACTGTTGCGTCGAATGACGGTTTTGAAGAACTGGGAAAATATTCTTCTAGGCGAGATAAAACAAAGCAGTTAGCCAGAAATCTGATGTAACTCCTCACGTTTCTAAATACGGACACTGGCGATATGGAACGATGTGATATCTGGATCCTGCTCGTGGGATATCTCCCGTACCGGCCCGTGTTCCGGTCCAGTTAAAGCTCTGTAACACAGTGACTCAGAACTGGGACCTGTGTTTCAAAAAGAAAAGGGTTGAAAGATAAAAAAACAAAAAAAAACCAATATGTATTTATACTCATTTTATATGGTAATGTACAAAAAAAAGAATGACATATGTTTTGAAATGAAACATGCTTTTATTGTTAAATTAATCATGCTTTTTAATTTTCTCCTGACGTATTTTTGTTCTCATTTAAACCAAATTAGTTTTTGTGTCATCTCTTATTTGACTGAACAGCAGTCTCTCCCCCCGTTTGTGTCCGAGGTAGAAAGCTATTTTGTGAAAGATGAAAGATGACGATGCACCTTATTAAAAAGAAAAAGAATCGCTCCTGAATAAGCTGAAAATGTAATCTTCCTTCCCCCGAGCCTCCTTTTTGGAAATGGCAGACGTCCAGTATACTTTTTTTCTGGGGCAGGTGTGAAGAATCATGTAAATACAGCTGCTTCACACCAACACCACGTCACATCTGTGCTGTTCTCTGCTTGACGGAACGCTGCACCAAACTCCATGATGAAATCTAGCGTTTTAATGTCGACCTTCTTCTAACAAACGCACGTGCATAATTCATCAAACATGGCTCTGAGAAGTGGTTTAAATTTTAAATGACGACTATAGTTACATAATGTATCATTAGATACTGACTCCATTAAGGTTTTATGGAAATACAAAGGCCAAGTTCCATTTTGTTCCACTTTGATGTTGCTGAAACTGGTTCCGTGTCTGGAAACAAGGAGCCGAAGTGTTAATTACGAGGCGAGCTGTTCCTTTAAAGACCTCAAACTGATGATCTAAAGAGAAGCATGTACATATTTTAAGAATCGACTCACACGACTCAGCTGCCAACTCAGTATTTTATATAAAACTCTATTTGACATTAACGGACAAACCTTTTGTTCTTCCTGTGGAGTTTGGCGTGACGTTCAGTCCCCTTACAGAGAGTGTTGGAACAACTCGACGTCGGTGGAAGGAAAAGCCTACAAAGAGTGCGTTTAGAGATTATTCTCTCACTATAAGACACTTTGAAATGAATTGCCTTAGTGTTTGAGAGACGCCATGCCCCCGTTAGCACGTGCAAGTTTTAATCCAGCAGTATTTTATGTGAGCAGAAATATTTATGGGATTGGAAGAACGAACCCTCAGGTGCTCAAGAAGTAAAAAATAACAAGACTCGAACCTGAAGCGGGCTCTCCTCACCCCGTGTCGTGTGTCCTCCGGTGGCGCTCGCTCACTCTGAAGGGGAATCCTCTCGTGTGTCAGGGTCAACATGTCTACATGTCCTCGTGTGTCCCAGTGAAAACACCTTCCACTTCATCCCAGTATAGCTCAGAAAAAGAGGACTGAATGCTGTTGTATCAATCTCAAATCTAGTTATGTTCAAAATTACTGTATTGCCCATTTCAGAATTTAGTGCCTTTTTTGGACAGTAGACTGTTCTGTAATTAAGATGTAGTATATATACATTTTTTTGTACAGTTGCTTTGTTCATTTTTTTAACTTGTGTTTATTTTAGTATGATATATATAATGTACAAGAGAATAAAGCTATATCAATGAGACACTTCTCCAGGTTGGTTTTTAAATGTCTGCACAGATTCATCACACGTTGGCAGCAGAATGACATTTATTTCATATAAAAAGTTGATTTTGCTTTTTTTTTTTTCATGATCAGCATCACGTCTTCATCTTTACAATAAATAACCAGTCAGGCAGTCAAAGAGATCAACGTGAACACGTGAGAAAAAAATACAACCGACACGATCCCTCAAAGTATCCTCGTCACGAACAAATCAACAGGTTCCCACAAACACACACGACATGATTCAAGACGAGCTAGTGACATAAAAATATCATCAGCTCTCGATTAATCTGGAAAAAACTTGCTTCGAAAGACAAAGTGATCATAAAATTCTGCAAACCTTCAGAAGAGTTCGCACGAAAAAAAGGAGTGCAAGGTTTTAATTTTCTAAATCAGTAGAAATACACATTCAAATAAATCTGGTTTCAGCTCAGAGTTCGGTGGTTTTATCACTAAGGCACATTTAACGAGTCGTCGTCGTCGTAATATTTCAAAAGGCACGAGAATAATAACAAAACACCTGCATCTGATCAAACCGCACCGACAGGTACGAGCAGTGTTGGAGGTCGAACAGCAGAAATATGAGCTCATTAAAGTGTTTTAAAATAAAAATAATTACAAATACTTGTGTCAATAGAAACCTACAAAAACATTCACATTTCCTGATAAAACAATATTTCTCTGTAGTTTTTAGTCGTGGTCAAAAGTTTACATACACTTATATGTGAGTGGAACCACATTTTCAGAAGACTTAAACAAAAACAGTCATGAAGTTTGGTTCAGTGACGAATTTATTATGTGTTCACAGGAACATGAGAGCCGTAGACGATGAACACGTTCGTTACGAGTGTGTGTAAACTATCGACCACGTCTGAAGCTACAACAGTTTCCTTTTTCCCAACAGGAGCATGAAATGACTCGTGACGACCCAAACTTACAGTGAAGGACCAGACACAGTGAAACCTGTCGCAGATCTGCTCAAATAAAACACCGTCGTCACTCTTTATGAAGCGTTACGACCACAAAGTCCAGCTGCTGCATGCGGCTGATGACGGACGCCGTCTACCGGATCCTGAGCCTCTAAGTGTTCCACGACTTGCGGTTCTCTCCTCTGCTGTGTCCCGGCGACGGCCCGCCACCTTCACCTTTGGCCAGAGCAGTGAGAGCTGCCAGGTTCGGGCTGGATCCAGACAGGTTGGCACTACGGCGCTTTTGCTGATGGCGGCGGCGCTTGGCGCCTCCCCGGCTCACTCGATCTGGTCTGACCAGCACGCCGTAACCAGGGTTACAGTGGAAGTAGTGCTTGCCACCCACCGAACCATCATTCTTACCTGGAGAAAGACAGAAAGGTTTGTTTGAGATTCTGAGTTCCTAAAGTACCATCTTGTCACTCAGTTCTGAGGGGCTAAAGTATCGGACCTCACCCCAACAAGAGTCGGGACGCTACCCTGAGGCGTGAACGTGCAAAACTAAGGGGTAAACCTAAATGGTCGGCTGGGCTTGAGTATAATGTATGTGAAGAATACAATCAGGTCATCAAATAGCAACAGGATCGGGTACTGTTCTACTCACCTGCTGGTACCTCCAGCTCCACTCCCACCCAGGTACCCTTTGCGAAGTCTGTGGGTCCAACATAACGGACGGTGCCGCTCTTATTGGTCCCCACAGTCACGAACTCCCCTTCTTTCAACCATTCAGGAACAACAGTGGTGTCGTCTCCCTCGGTGTCGGAGATGATTTCCAGGCTTTCCATCGGCACCGAGAGGTTCTGTCCCGCCCCAGGGCTGCTGGCCCGGTCGTCCTGCGCCAGCTTCTCCTCCTCCTCGCTCAGAATACGCTGAAAAGACTTGAGGTCTGAAGACTTGACTTTCTGGATCTTGAAGGGGTTTACCACCACATCCGGTTTGGACAGAGAAGGATCTGAAGCAGTGGAGGTAGATGTACTGGCAGGTGTTTCCAGTTGGACCTCATCTGTGGCGGCGGATGGAGTCGAGATGTTGGTGCCACTTGGATTTGACACCCCAGAATTTTTCTGTTCCTCAGATGAAGACACAAGAAGCAGATCGCCTGAAGAGGCAGGAGCTGAAACCAATACTTTGGGCACAACAGGCATCAGGTCTGGAGCTGGATCCTGAGCAGGGTCTAAGGTCATTTGGACCGGTTCTGGCTGCGGTGGCTGAGGGATGATAGCTTCAGAATGACCTTCTGCAGACGGCTGTGAGTCGTGTTGCAGCGACAGCTCAGCTTCTGTCTCGTCTGCTGCAGCTGGCTGGAGTTCTTCTGTCAGGAGCATCTCTGGCTTCAAGTCTTCTGTCTGTTTGGTTTCATCATCTTGTAGCGACGTTTCTTTAAGTGGTTCCGAATTGTCCAGTTGTTCCTTTGCAATACGGTCAATTGGTGAGACTTGCTTTTGGTTGGTCTGGCACGGGAAGTCTGATTCCGGCTCTCCTTGCTCCTCTGACTGGACTGATGGAGAATGATTTGTTTCTTGGTGACTCTGGTTTGAATCTGATGGCGTATCCTCTGGTTTGGACCGGGGCAGGTCAGTCCTTTCTTCAGCTACCATACCGTCCAAAACCAGCAACGACTCCCGAGGCTCCGATCGGTCCACGAGAAAATGAAACGTTTCAGACTGCGTCACTTTAACGTCCTCTTCATCCGGCACCACATCGAAGCCGTCAGCTTTGGCGCCGGATGACGGAGGCAGGTCCCAGCTCAGCGTGTAGACTTCTGACAGAGTCGCTGTGGAGATACTCGTCGAGATGTAGCCGCTCGATGCTTCGCTGGTCGGGCTCGGTGTGGAGTCTTCGGACTCTGGGATGATCGAGGGTGGAAGGGGCGCCGAACTGGGGCTCTCTGGAAGGAGGTCGGGAGGAATGATTTCTTCAATTGGAACCTGAGAGGAAACGATGGCAGCAAAGGTTTCTGTGACTCAAGATGCAACAGAAGTCTTCGTTCTCACAGTTACCATGAAAAACACTCACACTCATCGGATAATTCTCAGCTGGACTCAAACCACCGATAAAACTGGGCTCATTAAACCGCCTCGAGGAACCATTTATGTAGGAATTAGATTACTGTGGATCTGAATTACTGGTTAGAATGCACTCAGACCTGGGCCCAATTGTTTTGGCAGCATGGAGGTTACAAAACAAGCTGTCCAGACAACAATGCCGTCGCTCTCCAACGTTAACAGACGGAACTTGTTTACAAAGAGTTGATTGTGTGTCCACCTGGTAAATGTGTTGGTCTACAGAATCACTCCACTGTTCTCACAAGCAGGTAGGAAATGGTTTGCTGCCTGTGCATCCTTTTCCAAGATGACAAACCCATGTTTTAGGAAACTAAAATGTTTTCCTCTGAATCTAACCAAGTTATATTTGTTGCCTAAACCTAAGCTAACCTAACCTAAGCTAAGCTAACCTAACCTAACCTAAGCTAACCTAACCTAAGCTAACCTAACCTAACCTAACCTAACCTAACCTAAGCTAAGCTAAGCTAACCTCGGTGAGGCGCCGGAGCAACGTGAACTATGATGGTCCAGCTCTGACATCACAACGTCACGTTCTGTCCTGGAACAAAGTTAATTAAGATGTTTGGAGTAAAAGCGCCCCTGCGGTATCAGATAAAGTCACACCGAGCGTTCCTGCAGTCCTGCTACCATCAGATCTGAATGACACCGTGTGGGATCAGAGAACTTACCGGCTGCTGCTGTTTGCTGATGCCCTCTTCAACGCTGGCTGACTGCACCATGATGCGAGGCAAACTCTGCAACAGGAGGAGAATTTAACAGATGTTCAGTTAATGACATTTTACATAAAGCTGAAAAGATGAAAAATTAGCGCCGAGCGGTTGTCGAGCAGATTTCAAAAGATGTTATCGACGAGCTGCTCGGTGTCATTTCAGTCCAGTTCAACCTGGAGATTAGAGAATAAATATGATTTTTTCTAAACCTGGTCATTACTCAGTGTGCGAGGAGTCTTGATTATCTGCAGCGAGGGATTTACACAGCTCGGTGTGACAGTAAGACAGAAACAGCCTGCAGGGGAAACAGTTAATCCAAGATTGTAAAAAGATGACGGACACTGCAGGCTCAACATCACAGCACTGCCTCCTCCTGCAGCGTCACAGGACGCTCAGCCAGGATATCTCACGAGGCCAGTCGGCCATCGGTGACGTGTTGCTTATAATCAGTTCAATAAATCAACATATTAGGAAAAGAAAGGGGACAAATATTCCTTTAACTGCAGCGATTAGCAGTCAAGATGTTGATACGAGATGCAGAGTGCAATAAAAATATTTGTTCATCAGATCGCTCAGACAGATAATCAGAGTAAAATGCTGAAACAATCAGGATAATTGCACCGTAATTATAATTGCACCCAGAATCATTTAATCTGCGTTCAGGATCCTGGTTTCTTCTTTAACATCGAATATGATCCGTCAGCTGATTGAAGCATTTCAATCATTTGCTTTTCTTTTGAGTTTCTGAAGAGGGTTATAATTTTAATAAATGTTCCAGTCACAGGATATTAATCAGGATGATTGTTTGACTCTCGTGCGACATTCTGAGGGAATTTACACTCGACGCGAAGCCGTTTGATTCGAGTCTCTTTGAGCAGAACGTGAACCTACGTGGACGACGTGTCTGCCGTCAGACAGAAGGTCAAACACGTCTATCCGAGCCGTCGCTGCCTCAGGACACTGACCCTGCAAGTCAACACAACAGACGCACAAGGTTGGCTGTGATCGTGTCGATATGGATTCATGTTGTGTTTAAAACGAGTCAGCAGATTAAAACGCCGGTTCAGTCGGATCTGTTCAAGTCTTTCTAACATGCTGATGAAGGTTTGAACGTTTTCCTTTTTAAATTCTATTAATATTCTGATAAGAATCAAGCTTTCATTGGAACTTTAAAACCTCGGTGGCACTCATGAAGATTCATCCTCTGGGAGCCGTGAATTAAAATATTTCACCAACCAAGTCAGAGCGGCTTCACTTCTCGAGTATCTGAAGTCTTTGTGGGTCCACTGGACTCGAGGCAGGAAGACAGTCAGTCAGCGATCCGATCCACTTCAACACCCTGCTAATATTTACAATACTCGAGGCTTTTGTTTTTGTGTTTGACCTTTCTGAACATCTGTGGCAGGCAGGGAGGAGTGCAGCGTTAATTAGAGCGATGGCCTCAAACAATGTGCCAACGAGGCCCGACGGGTTTCCATTTCTACGGAACACCGGGGCCTCGTGATTTCCCTGATTAGCTTCCCTCCGTGGCTCAAGGTGCTAATCAGTCAAATCAGATGCTGTAGTGTCTGGCTGCAGTGAGAAGCTGCAGACTCCCGGGTCTGGATGGCACCATGATTGGAGATCAGAGGATGAGGAGGTGGCTGAGGAGCACGGCGACGCGACGTTCACCTGCTCCTCATTAACCCTCGTCTACACAGTGTGCTCCGACTCAGCGGGGCCTCAAACATCACACGGCACGTCAATCACTCGACACGCCGACGACGTCTGCACGGTGCTGCTCCAGTAACCTGCGCTCCATTCAACATCACGCCGTGACTGTTTATTCTTAACACACATCACCACTTTAATTGTATAATTAACTCTATATTTAATTGAATGTATATTTAACTGTATTAGCAGTAAAACTTTGCCGGCAGCAGCGCTTTCATACTTTAGTTTTTTACTGTTGGACGGATGTGTTTCTAAAAAAACTGTTTTATTCATTCATACTGATTTAAAATGCTGCGACAGGAAGAATCAGCTGCAGGAGTTCATGTTCCCACTTTAAAACAAGTGAAGCCTTCAAGGATGAGATTCATTATTCATTATCTACTCAAAAAGGAAAATCGAGTTACGTGTCGTCGTCCACAGAACAGTTCTGGAGCTTCACAGTAACACAGAGCAGCTGGAGACGGAAAACAAAATGTAAAATGACTCCACGCAGCTCGTCCGTATCATCCCGACATCACAAACTGATTTGAAAGGACGTTATTTATTTATTTATTTGTGTTAACGTGCACGAGCTCCACTGAGCGTCAACAGTGTTAATAACATCTTTTCAAAATCAGTTTGGAATTTGGACGACGACGCTTCACCTGAGTTTCATCAGCGAGGAGAGGATGACTGGATTTTCAGTTTTGGGGGAACTGATCCTTTAAAGGGTCAAATCCAAGAAACCTTTAATCAACACAATGCAGAACTTCTCTTTGTTTTTATAGATGATCTGAACTCATGTTGAAGTCCACCTGCAGTGGATTATACCTGTAGATGAAGCTACCTTTGTGTTTTCGACCAATCGGCTCGCTCCGTCCTGATGGAGGCAGGTTAAATGAAAAACACTGAGTACTTGGAAGCTGCCTGATGAGCTCTGCACGGTTTATGATTACTGTTCTCGCCTCTATTCTTGTCGCCTTCTGACAAAAACACACACACACACACACACACACACTCATGTTGTGCACCGAGGCATTTATGCTCTTATCTATTTATTATTTGTGTTTCTATCTACATAGGCTCTGTTTCCATGGCAACGGGAGAAATAGGATGAGCTGCCTGACGAGTGGAGGGGATATTTAGATTCACGCCGCAGCGATGCACATAAAACTTTTAAATCCCTGATAAGACAGGAAGCAGAATACAAGCTTAAAATCCAGAGACGCTGTGAGTCGACTGAGCGAGCGAGCGTACCTGCTGATGGACAGCTGTCTGGTCTTTGCTATCTTCCTTCCCACCAGGAAGCAGCGACTTGAGCAGCTGGGGTACGGCCTTCACTGGAGGGAGATAAGACGCAGCAAAGCCTGAATGCACTGATGTCGAGGACGAAGAGACGGAGAGAAGAAGAAGAAGAGCAGCGCCAGGGGAAAACAAGGACGGGAGGAAGAAGAGAGAAGTGGGAAAAGATTAAGTTTTTGAGGCGGGAGGAAAGAAAACAAGCTTCAGGACGGATGCAGACGTCCGCCGGCGACATCGAAAACAGAGCTTATGACATCAAAGGCAGCGAAGACGGGAAGATAAAACAAAGACAGAGACAGAATCCATTAGGAGATAAAGGTTTAATCAGCGTACCCGTCTGTGGGTTCAGGTTCTGGGATATGGAGCCGGGCAGAGTGCGTCTGGACGGAGGAGGAACCACAGAAAGGTCCTGGTGGCTGTCCCAGCCCTGCACACATCACACACAGGCTTTAAAGGAGCAGTTCAGTCTTTTCTGACCTTTAGCAGCCTCTGTTGGTGACCGGGGAGAAGTGCACCACACACCACAGCTGTCATTATCTGTTAGCTAACCTAATCAATTATCTACTGTACGATTTAGACTTTCCTTCCCATCTGTAGGACCAGGAGTCGCTGCTCGAGTCTGTTTTGTGCTCGTCATCCAGGTCTTGGTGATTCTCGGTGCTGTATCGTCGACAACTGGACCTTTTTCAGCTGACAACAGGTCCAGTTGCCGACGATACAGCACCTAGAATTTCTGAGAACATCAACAGTGTTTTAAATGTTGTTACAAAAATATCTATTTTCAGTTTTGCTCCTCTCAGTAGTGACGACAGTGAAGAGTTAATACATCAGTTTATCATGAAGACAATCAGACAAGGCATCAGTACACATGATTCATGATTCTCACCTTGAAGTCATTGAGCCTATGAGTGGAGGAGTAGAGCTCCAGACTGCTGGCTGACAGCTGGTTAGAGGGTTAGAGGTTAGAGCCAAGGTGTTAGTGAGACAGGCTAACAGTGGTGAGACAGGCTAACACCAGTGAGACAGGCTAACAGTGGTGAGACAGGCTAACACCAGTGAGACAGGCTAACTGTGGTGAGACAGGCTAATACCAGTGAGACAGGCTAACAGTGGTGAGACAGGCTAACACCAGTGAGACAGGCTAATACCAGTGAGACAGGCTAACACCAGTGAGACAGGCTAACTGTGGTGAGACAGGCTAACTGTGGTGAGACAGGCTAACACCAGTGAGACAGGCTAACAGTGGTGAGACAGGCTAACACCGGTGAGACAGGCTAACACCGGTGAGACAGGCTAACATCAGTGAGACAGGCTAACACCAGTGAGACAGGCTAACAGTGAGACAGGGTCACACCAGGGATGAAGGAGCGTATGAAACAACAACACCTCAGATAAACTCAGAATGTTTCCCTCTACCTGCTGATTATCAGTCGTAATAAAAAGTTAGTGAGCG
>OMLP01025101.1:8713-31421 GCA_900302685.1 Spondyliosoma cantharus | reverse complement strand
GATGCCCTGAAAATAACGATGCTCTGAAAATAACAAATATTAACAAAATAAAGAAAAAGATAAACAATGACATGTTTCTCACTTATGTTGCTGTGTCATGTGACATGTGGTCATTGGCTGCGCACCTCAGAGGGTCAGACAGTCACAGTCAAGTGACTGACGGGTTATGTTTTGATATTTTGTGAGATGAACCGGCCCTTGAGTGCGCAGTACCAAAAGAGAAGAAAAGAGGAAAAGGAGAAGAAGTCCCAATATAAAGGTAATGTCATTATGTCATCTCTTTTTAAAATGCCGTTTTTTTGTGAAGACGTTTCATTTGTATCTTGCTAGCTCGGTTAAAATAAAGCAACTCTGGCTTAACATGCTAGAACAGGGGTCACCAACCTTTTTGAAACTGAGAGCTACTTCATGGGTACTGAGTCATACGAAGGGCAACCAGTTTGATACACTCTTCTGAAATAATAAATTGGCTCAGTTTGCCTTTAGTTATATATGATTATTAATGATTAATGATACTGATCTATGTGAAGACAGTGATCATGTTAATGATTTCTCACAATAATTATCAACAATGACTTAACAAGTTGGGAAACAGATAATATAAATATTAAATTTTCATTTTTAGAACAGGCCTGAGGGCTACTCATGTGGTCCTTGGGGGCTACCTGGTGCCTGCGGGCACCGTGTTGGTGACCCCTGCGCTAGACAATGATTGATAGCTAACTTACTAAGAAGGATAAATGAATCATGAATCAAAGTAGAGGCCAACCCGTCCGGATGCGCCGCCGGTGCAGGTTGTACTCTGTGTTCTTTATTGTGAAATGGTAGTGAATCTTTTATTATAAGTTAATCATACATTTTATGTTGAACGCACCACTTATGCAAATAACTGCTGCAAGCTGCAACAGTTGTTTGTCCTATTCTGTCTGCTGTAGTTTTTATTTTCATTTTTGCTTGTACAGTAATAAGTGAATCTACTCCTTATCTGTCTAGATGCACTCAAAAAATATTTCCAGACGCCCCTAACAGCTGCTGGAGAGGAGCCTTCTGATGCAACAGCCACACCACTCTGAGAAGCAAGCAAGTTTAGACAATTGATTGTGGTCTCTTAGGCACTGCTATGTTGTTGTTGTTGTTGTCATGATTATTACTATTGTTGTTGTTGTTGTGACTGAATGGTACTAGCTTGTTAGCAATTACAGTAAATGTAGGTTTTAGGCAAATAAAATAAAGTTTATTTGTACAGTACCTACTTTATATCAAGGAGTAATCTCGCCTAGGGCACCAAATGGGCTGGAGCCGGCCCTGCTGAGCAGAACTGCTCAACTAAAGTAGCCTGGAATTCTAGCACCATTTTACATTTTAATATCAACACAACAGGTGTTTGCGTTTGGTTAGTTGCTCATCAATAAGTTTAATTTGCGTTTCATTCACCACCAGTTCCTTCTAGTCAATCCTCTTCTTTCACTCTACATCAATATGAACTATGACAAACATAATGCAACTAATCACCTCAATAAACTCCACAGGTTGACGAAATTAACAAAGCTTCAAAAACATTAAAATATATGCACCTGCCTTCACAGCATGCATGCAGTATTTTACAGCATGTGCAGTAAAATTATTAAAACCACAGCGAGTGCATCTCCTGCTGGTAACACACACTTGTTTTCTGGGACCTGACACTTAGTTCTCATTAGTAACAATGATTTGCTGAAAACAACATCATGCTATGGTGCATGATGAGAAAGTATTCTAATGAACTCAAAGAAAATTGTCATCTCTCAGTAAGGAGGAACCGTACGGATCTCAGGGGGGATTCGACGTCTTGTCTAAACATGTCTGTGTACTGGGAAAGAGTCAGCTGCCTGGAAACACTGGACAGCAACACAGGGCAGGTGTTCACACACTCGTTAAACTGATCCGCTCTGGAAAACTAGCAACAAATGATAAGAAGGATTTATTAAAGTTCGGGTTCAGTTACAAGTATTTTTTCATTTCGTCAGTCATCAAATTTGTGACTTGAGTCTGACTCGAGTCCATGTCATGTCACTCGAGCCGACACCTCTGATACATGCAGTAGTACCCCGATGACATTACAACAAAATTTAATGTGTGAAGTTGGTGGAGTTACCCTTTAAGGATTACGAGGCCTAATTAATTAAAAAAACGTTAATACACTGGGGGTGTGCCAAAGTGAAGAAACTATATGGTAGAGTTACTGTACTCCAGATCTGCCTCTCAGCACGGCAGTGGCACATATGCATCAAAAACTGAATTGGTATCAAAGTGGCTTTTTGTTCATGAGCAGCTGAAATTAGTTATCAAAGCTGCAGTTGTGTTCTTCCTACAACAGAGGGCACTATCTAACTGTGGCAAAGATTGATGAGCAGAGTCCCTAACATTCATATCTTTCATATCTTTGGATGCAACTTGACACTTGCGAGTAAAAGGGCAGATTTTAGACAGATGTGGTTCAAGATTCTGTGACAACTGAACTGAAGGCAGTTTTATTGTCACAAAGTCAAATATACAGTACAGAACATACAGTATACTGCACGCAATAACTTCTAATGTGTAAATATGACTCATCTAAGAGGGATTAGCATCTTGTTTGGCCCGTAATCACCAGGTTCTGTGTGATGGTTCTGTTTTTCTGTTGAGTTATTTGTGGAGGGATCTTTAAGAGAAGACAGATTTGATTTATTGATTTAGTTTATGTTCATGTCATGCACACAAAGTCACCAACCCTCGTGAGTTAGGAGACGCCAAAAGTACAGTTGCAGTGGTCTATGGTTTCATTATATTTCATTTTATTACAAGATTTCAGGTTAAACAAAAAGATATTCTGGCTCCTTTTCTAAGATTGCCATACCAAATCTGCTACAAAAAAGTTCCCTTCCTGAAGCAAAACTCAAGTTTTTTATCCATTCAAGAGAAATCAGCATAAAGACATTTTAATAAAAAGTACATCATAGACAGGACAGCAACACGCAGAATGATGTTATCAAGGCTGAAGTCCATGAAACAAAAGCAAGGGGCAAAAGTGAGCTCAAGTCTAAGACAGATAAGGCGGAGCAAAGACCAGGAAGAGAACCTCTGATTTAATACTTGTTGGTGCGGTTATCATTCATGTATTCACCTGAACAGGTTTTAGGCACCTGCATATGTGTCTGTTAGAGGAAGTAAATAAACCTACAAGACCTGATTGAATTGTTGTCGAATTATCATCAGAATGGGGGAAAAAAAAGGGATGGCACACAAACCGCAGGGCCTCTTCCTGGTCACGGTCATAATGACCTCAAACAAACAAAGTCCGTCTGCGGCTGGAGCTGCATTAATCCTGCAGGACTCTAGGGCCGATGGTAGTGCTCTCCAAAGTAACTGAGCACATACAGTCAGGATTGAGGTCTTTTGTTTACTTTGTAATCAACAGAAGGCTCTACACTGTAGCTTTTCTTTATGGGACAATAATATCCATCCATAATTTCTGCTGATAGCATATTTCAACAGATCATTTTTCTTTGTCCGTGAGAAACATTTGGCTCTTAATCTCTTGAATATCACAAAGTACCCTGTTCTGGATAATGAATGGAGGATCATTTAGACAGAATACAGATAACCATGCAAGATGTCCCAATTAACTATCTTTCTAGTGACTCTCTGATCAGACATCTTCACAAGTCTATTCTTGAACTGAAGCATTTGACATTAATGTCTGAGAGAACAGACGTGTGCCTGTTGGAGGAGCCATAAAATTAAACCAGTCTGGAGGATTTGCACACATTTAATCAAAACTATATCATCTTTTGTCTTTTCACTGCAGTTAAATTAGGCCAAGGACTTATTCCATTTCACGTCCTTCTTCTGGGCCATTGCTTTGAAATAGACTCCAGAGATCTGACGTCAGACTGGTGCCACAATTAAAGTCCCCATGAAACAGCAGTTTGGTCTTTAATTGGATGTATTCCCTGCTGGAATTGGATAGTGGAGGGGATATAAGACTCAAAAGAGTCACTTAAACATATACACCAATGGGTTATCAGCTGGAGAGAGAGGTTAATGCTTTATTTATTGGTGTGTTTTATTTGTCCTTTAAATTCTGTATTAAGGCAGGCTTATGTGTCCAAAGGATGATTACAGAAAAAAGTACATCTTCAATTCAGGGGAAGCTCAATGATTCAAAGTTAAATACATATTGCATTCCATCACTGTTTATTGCTAATGGTTTATTAACAGCATTCTAATTTATTTGGCATCTCAGAATTAGTCAGTGATCTAACTATAAAGTCCTGGAATTATTCATGCATTTTTTTGCATTCTTTTAAAAGGAACCGTAAGAGCTAAAAACCAAAAAGAATAATTTGCTCCATTACTAAGTTTTACAGTAAGCAGACTGGTTACATAATACCAGACAATCATATATAAGTATATTTTCAAAAAAGCACATTATTTTCGCATATGCTGAATTGCTGCAGCATCTGTTTTCGCACTGTGTTTTGAATACTCCGTTTTAGCGACAGAGTGAGACATCTCTCTTCTGTTCAATCTATGGTGAGAGTTGCACATGCGCATTACTTAACAGGCAGGATGTAGCCAATCAGAGGCAAATGTGTGGCTGCTGACTGACTGGAGTGTGTATATATTATAATAAATGTATAAAAATATGTATTTATATAACTGCTGTCGCATAGTGTTCTTGTCCCTGGAAATTTTATATAAAATTATCCAAAAACGCCTAGCCCAGCGTAAACCAAAGTAAATTCAAAGCTGTTGGACCATCTGGAGTACAGGCATGGTTTTGGGCTTTTCTGAAAAGTTATGTGCTTATTTTTTCCCAAGTTGCAAGAAGCTCTTTAAGTGCTTCTGGCATTAATGTGTAGGAGCTTGAACTCACTGAATTATTTATTTGTCTTGCTAAGCCTGCAGATGACCTGTAACTGCACCTATTATCTGGAAAACACAATGGGTCCACATCACATAGTACATGATCCAAGCTCAAATTTAATCACAATGCCACAGAAAATGGACACTCCACACACTCGTTTTTCAAAGGCAATATTCAAGCACTTAGCGAAAAAAAAAAAAAAAATATGACCTCAAAATACACCTGCCTGTCTAGTCTGCCTAGTTCTTTTTTTCCTTGTTGAAACTAACTTTCTGCATATGAAATAGACAAAAACAAGTGCGTAGGTGGAAAAACAGAGTATTCAAAGAGCGAAGCGCATACAACTACACAAACTGTTATCATTTCCAAGTTTAGGACTTTAAAAACTGTTATAGACTATATATTACTGGATCGGAAAATCTCATTGGTTACATGATGCATCAGTCATCCGGAGGCTCAGGAGAGAGAAGAAAGAAGAGAGAGTTGGTCAATAGTCCACACGATCACTCATTGGCTGTTGTAGGTCCGGCTTAGAAGCGCCTATCTGCTCAACTGAGCCGGCAATAAAACGGCTGCCATATCAGGATCTCCACCGTAAATGGATGATGACTTCTGCTGCGAAATGAGAGACATCTTTTAACAGATAAAAGCATGAAAAGGCGTCCACCATCCCAGTTAAAAAGTGCAAAGTCCAAAGCTTCATACGTGCCAGTTTCTTGAAATGGTCGGCATGAATAAGATCACCAGAATCTAAGATTTCTAAAAATGTATGGCACGATTATACACTTGAATTGAGGCCTATTTGCCTTGCTGTGTTTGAATTGTTCGGTGAACCAGCTGAAGAGCCTGTGAGTCCAGCTGGTCTGCCTTTCTGAATCTATAGCATCATATGGTATTTTTTGAATAGCTGTTGTCTTACACAATCTACAAGTATGCTGATACGGCAGTGTGAAATCTCCTTTACATAAAATGTACACGAGTGGAGGAATTCTACATTTCTGATTAATTGCTCTTATGTGCGATGAGATAATGACATGGACTAATAAAGTTTCACATGTCACGAGACCCCGTCGTTAGGTTAATAAGAAGTGATCTGACCACTCTGACTTGCCGTCCTTCACTGCACTGTCTATAACGAGGGCAAACGACCTCCCGGGATAATTAAAGGGCTGCTGCCTGCGAACTCACTTTTAGTGGAAGCAGTGGGATGTCTGCCCTCGAAAAAAACACATACACATGCAAACTGGCCCGCACAGTGAGTGTGTTTGCTTGATGTGGAGGTTATGTCTTCTGAGGAGGAGGATTTTAATTAGAGTTTTTACAAAACACAGAATCTGCCACAGGTTTCCACCTGAAACATCAGTTCAAAGCTCCCAATTAAACACCTCACATCCGGCCAATTAAAACTCATATCAAAGGGCTTCTACTGTAAAATACATCAGCGCAACTGGTGTGTGTGTCTGTAGAGACGCAGGGGATAGACGATGTAATTAGCTGCTGCTCTGCCTGTACTGTCTGTGCATAGGAAATACAACAGTGTTTTTTTTTCCCCTACTTAGATCAACTGAAATAGCTTATAGTTTAATAACCTCGCATAAACTGCGCAGAACAACTCTTCACTCATCAAAAATACATTATGGATCTGGGAAAATGTGAGTGCGATTCATCACGTGAGGCTGGAGAAACATCCTGGAATATTCACACCTGTTGAACACACACACACACACACACACGCACTCAGGCACAAATGCAGCTTTAATTAAAGCGATGAAGATAATAAGGTCACGCGATGACATTTCAGAGTGCTGCAGGACACACATCCAAACAACTGGCTTCATATCGCTCAGAGACTTGGTGAACAGAAAAGTATCTGCAGCTTACCGGTTGTTATTTAATGAACTACTCTACTACAACTGAGCACAACAGCTCTGGGCAGCAGGCCAACCGCTGTTATAGGTCAAATATTCAAACTTCGCTTTATGGATGCTGAATGTGAAACTAGAACAAAACTAGAACATGTTGTAGCTGAATAATGATGCAACACATTCAGCATAAGTTTAAAGACAGACGCCACAATTTTCCCCCGATGCTCACGTAATAAGCAAACACACGCAAGATCGAGTGTATGCATATTTTTTATTCCATCTGATCTATATTACTGAAAAACAACTGCATCCGATAATGAATGCTAGACAGTAGACGGCAGCTTTATCGTTCGTCTCTTTTTTCTTCATCAAAGAGTTTTGCTTGGTCACAGTAAACCACGTTTAAATGATGAGAAATGGTATTTGTGAAAAAACAGGCTATAATGAATAGAAAGAGATGGAAAAGAGAGAAAAACAAACATGTCTCGTATTAAAAGAAAAAAAAAAAAAAAAAACAGTTGCCTAGAAACAACCTCTGCTGAACCTGACTCCCCCAACCAGCACCAACCCCCACGACACACACACACACACACACACACACACACGCAGAGCTATGCGCACCATGGGAGATAAGATCAGATGCTTCAGGAAAAGTTAGGGTTATTTCTCACTGTTCCTAAGCAACAAGTTTGCTGTTTTCTTGCCTTCACTGCATGTCTGTCGGCTCCGCTGGAGATTAATAGTCAGAGGCAGAAATTAAATCGGCCACAAAAGTTTAGCTGCTGTCTTCAAAGTTTGTTTTATTGTTTCGAGGCAGAGTTAAAATTGGCATCACTTCAGCTGGACCGCCGGCTGTTCACAGTTATATTATGTTCTGTGCTATGCTTTGTCACATATGTTATTATGTTGGAGTGGCACGTGATTTGAGACGCCGATCACCTGCAGAGAAATTCTCAGCTTTGCATGAAATGTTTTTTTGTTGAACGTGACTTAGAAACTAACATTTATAAATAAAGAAATCAATACTTTTGAAAAAAAAAAACTGTCAGAGCATTTAAAAAAAATAGTCTCCTGGAGTGATGGCAATAAGAGATGCGACGGCAGGAGCCCACCTGATGTTTACTATCAAAGGCCTACAGCTGGTTTCTTAATTGCTCTCCAGGTATTCATATTGCTCCCAAAATCAAATTGCACACCGATTTGAACACTTTCACCACATTCTTGGATGTTTTGTACTATGTAACAAAAGGAGTGTAATGGAAACAGATGGCAACCTATATTTGCATTGGCAGAGACTCTTTTACATTTAACCCTCACACTCTGAGGGGCTTGGTTGGCAAGGCAACAGATTCTGCAGTCTGTTTCCCATGACTGCGTCTCAATAGTCCAGATCAGCCTCCTTATCCCTCCATCTTCCTCCAGTGAACACAGGTTTAAAGCTTCAGTGTTACGCTGACAGGGAGTGGGCAGCTCAACTCACTACATCCACTACACCCACATCCCTCAAATGCATCCCAGGAATAAATTACTGCCTGACCTGTTTGTAACAATCTGAGCCTTAAATGTTTGGAGCATAGTTAGAAACCTCAACGACGTTCAAGTAAACATGATATTTCCAATTATGTTGTTTCATAACCACTTATTTGAAATATTTATTGGAGTGAAATTGCACTGCAACCTTTACTTCACCACAGTGAGCATTTATAGGTGGTGGTGATGTAGCAGATTGCCAACTGTACTTTCCCTGGTAAACACATCGACCCATTCGGCTCAGCTGCGTCTCTGGACTCGGCAGAATCGACAGGCAGTGTCCACAGGGAGGGCTGCCGTTCCATAAGCACCGATCTTGAATGTTACGTGGTTTCAACTAGGCGCATTTGCCTGTGGGAAGCCTGTGGAGGAGAAGTATAACCCAAGAAGAGCAGCGGTGGGCTGGTAAGAAGGGTCTGCGACAGTTGAAGAGGGTGGTGTGTTTACTTGGGAAACATCTCAAACCTTATGGATCCCGCTGCTGTTCTAGAAAATACCTTCCCTATTCTTCCTACGATTGGTTGACAAGTCATTCTGAGCAAAACTAACTAAAATGCAGCTTTCCAGCGATGTTCGGTATGTTGTATATGACATGTGTTGAATTTATGATTGTATGACAAATAATACATCACGGGAATAAATACCAAATGCCAGGTACAAATAGATGGAAGAATACAGTGCAGAATTTATTGATCTGGCATCAGGTGATTTTGCCACAGAGGGTGGAGGAAGCAACACATTTGCCATCTACCATTTTAAAATTGCACACATCTCACTCACAAACAGGACGGATGTTCATGTCAAGAACTTTTCTTGGATAACAATTGAACCAAACTGGGGAGAAAATTAAGAAATATCAGCTTTATAAGGGTCAGAATGTAAAATAAAAAATAAATAAAAATCCATAGATTCACTTGGTTGTGATGGCAGATCTTTGTGCAAGAACAAAAGTCAGTACAGAACTTAGAGAACCAAAAGAAGAACTGAATCTGTGGCAGACGGGCAATAAAAAAGACACTCAGCAACAGCATGCCTGCAGTTGGCACAAAGAGTAAGAAACTCTCAAGTGTCAGACGAAAGATTTTGTGGCCTGATGAAACAAGAAGTGAACTCTTCAGCTGTAATTGAAAGTGCCACAGTATGTCTGGAAGAAAGCCGGCACAGCTCATTAACCATTTAACATGATCCTGGAAAGACGCTGGTGTTGAGCAGCGGGGACTTGGACACTCGAATAAGAGGTAAAACATAAATGGAAATACATATGAGAAAAATATTGAGGAGAATCTGGTTCAGAGCGCCAACGACTTGACTGAGAGAGCATTTTGTTGTCCAACAGGATCCTGAGCACAGCCAACTCTACACAGAAATGGCTTCTTTAGTCCTTGCCAACGTTTAGAAACTTTGAGTGCTTAAGAACACACTTCAGCAGCCTTTAATCACTGATGACCACTTTCCAAACCATGCAGTCGAGGTTCAGCTCTTTGAAAGCATGTTTCCTACGTCTCAGGCAGTCATTTCCAATCATTTGAATTAATTTCCATGTGACGTGAAAATCACAGGTTTCCAGATTTAGAAACCTGCTCTAGGCCATTGTAGTGAACATCAAGTCTGCATTAATGTCCTTCAAAGTTAATTTGCCATGAAACTTGGATGGAGGATGGAAGAGACCCCATTAACTTCTGGGACGGATCCAAAAACTTTACAAGGTTTCTTTACCACTGCCAGATTGGGCTTTTTATTCACAATTATTGTTTCATTTCTCAGGAAATGCATGGATACTTAGGTGGCTGATATCTATGAGTGAGTGCAAAAGGAGACTTTTGGGACATGGTGGAGGTATGCACTCTACTGAGTGTCATTCTAGTTTATATTTAAATGTGTCCATGACAAGTGAAAAAAAAAAAAAAGACAGTCTAGCAGCTGGCGTACAGCTGGTCCCACTCTACTTGCACCTGAGTGACAGGTGTGGCATTTCTGGCCACCACGGTAACAGATAACATTTTACAATGTCTATAGCCTCTTATTAACTGTTATGTGGTAATACAGAGCCGTCTGACAGTATAGTGAAATGTCAAGTGTAGGCCTTTTTAAGATCTTCAGCTGCGTGTAAGAGCCTCTCCGTGATCCTGCACAGGTTTGTGGCTACATTTAAGGCGGCAGTAGCTGCTCTGGTATGGGACAAGCCAAATGTGCTGGTTTGACTCTCGTGTCATTACCTTCTGCATCGTTTAAAGCGGGCTGATCATTCTGCATCCCACCCGAGTGGCAGATCGCTGCACGGGCTCCACTGTTCACATTCACAAAATGGCATCGGCATTGGAACAAGCTGCAGCAGAATAGTCGCTCTGCTCCTGCTCGTTATGGGAAATTGACTTCAAGCAACAGAAGCTACATCTATTTCCCAAAAGTTAATGAACAGATGAATATAGATGCTCAGCAAAGGTTTTGTCGTCGTCGGAAATTCAGTATTTATGGTTGGAGAAGAGAAGCAGGACATGAGTCATGCCAGATAAACAATGATGAAAGTGCCTCAGTTGGAAATGCACTTTTCATGTCATTTATTTAGACGCGTGATGTGCTGCTGGCTGTCGCAGCACCGCTCCTCTGCTCGAGACGTGCTTTCAAAAGGGAGGACGAGTGGATCGGCAATATCACAAACGGACAGAGAAGGAGACCCGTGTTCACCTGCTGCCTCGCAGCAAGACCGGCCACTGCGGCTGACTTTAAAAGAAGCCTCTCTCTTTCATGTCTCATATTTGTCCTTTTGCTTTTCCCTTTTTGTTCACACGTGTCGTGATTTTTTATTTTATTTCTAAAACTGGATCCGTCGTTTCTTCCTTCCTCCCCTTCCCCACTTCCTCACTTTGCGGCCGACACCCTGATGTGTTTCCTCTCTGTCACGCAAATTAGCTGACTTTCCTCTGTAGTGATTTCTCCTCACCTGCCTATAAGTCACACGTACAAGTGCAAACAAACACAAAGAAGTGCTTAATTAGCCAGGTGTGTGTTTCGTAACATACCACCCTGTGAGACTGTGCCGTAACACTGTGAGCTCCTCTTATGTTTCCTTCTCTTGAAGGAATTATAAGAAGCTTGCGCATACATCTATCATGTCATCTAGTAGATAGCTTCCGCTCAACCTGCTGACAAACAACACAAAGCATTACATAACATGTGCATAACACATAACACACATGCCACTTAAGATTGAAAAATGATATTATAGGTAGAGAAGATGTGTCACTTACCCTTTGTTCTGACTATAGTCTGTTCCCTCCATAGAAACGCAGATGAGCAGATACATTGAGGAAGTGGAGGAGGTTAATCTCAGTAAATTCCACCTCTAGTCACCGTCTTTGCAATCTTCTAAGACCTTTCTAGATATTGTCTACAGGGATTAAATCAGTAAATGTCAAAAAGACCCCTGATGCCTTTTCAGCAACCCACAAGGTTCCATTGTCCCAATTTACACTCAGGGCAGAGACGGCTAAATCTATAATAGCCAAACAGGGGTTATTACTTCATCACGTGGTCCAAGTCGAAGAAATCCATTAATGAACAATGCATATAGCACATGAGACACAAATATGATCTACCATTGGGTCAAAATGAGTCAGCATGGCAGTTCGTAGGGGGATCTCGCCGTCCTGATTTCAAAAGTTTCAAAACCTGGTGAAAAGTTTCTTAGACAGGATCTACCTGAACGAACACGAGCTCACAGCGCGTTCAGTCCAGCACTGAACACAACTGCCAGACGCTGCTTTACATTCAGTTCACTGGTTCACTGGCTCCCACATAACTCGAAACCCTGACCACCCGTGACTTTTATCATTTTGTGATTTAGAGGTCCAGATTCAGATTTTTTTATGTGCTCATTGTAACGGGAAGGTAAAGACAGAGAAAGCTTGAAAGATGAAGATAGAAACGTCCGCGTGTTGTAATGCAGAGGTCGATGATGCATGACTGAAGATCAGTAAGCAACAAAACCTGAGTACTTATTAATGCGACCAGGTGTTTTACTCTTCCTTTTAATAAAAAAAGTTTCTTTCTGTTGGCTGGACAGTAGCCAGGCTGCTAGCGGCAGTCACGGTGCTAACACAAGGGGCAGTGTTTCATTTTGACACATAGAATTTTAATATTTATTTTTTCCAGAACAAGCTGTTCTCAGAGGGAAAAAAAAGTTCCCCAGAACAATGTTTGAAGCTGGAAAAGGTGGCAGGGTCCGCCACATATAAACAAAGTAAAACAGTATGAAAGTGTGTCGCCCTTTAAGGTCAGTTATGTAGTTTCCATGAAACATGTTGCCATGTATTGGAAAACGAATATCACGAAGCAACGTTTAACTCTTATAAATAAATAAATAAATAAATAACGCTGAAAAGTTCTGTAATCACTTTGCTTAATGAGTTGCTCTATTTTAGATTTCAATCGAAACATTGTTTTTACATTTCATCCTTCAAGTTCTATTCATGGTTTGTATTGATCTGTATTTCATTCCTCTTGCCTGTTTATTCATTTATGCATGACTGTGAACTTTATTGCGTGTTTGTTGTGTATCACGTTGAAAGGCTGATTTATATAAGTGCCGTATAAATCAAGATTGCTGTTATATTAGTATCATAATCGTTGCGATGCTCTCATGGCACTTGTATGTAAATGCATTTTCCTCTGGACACATTTAAAGGTGAAATAACCGCCGTACACATATTCTACCTGTACTTGAACCGCAGCAGCGTCATTATAATTAAAGGCAAAACAGTAAGAATTAACTCGTGTTTCTATTGTGATTTAATTAGAAAGACATTTCTTTAACTTGTCATCAGCTCAGGTTCGACTGAAATGAGGACGACTGCGGAAGCTGTGAGACGCGAGTAATTAGGCTACTCACCCCTGTGGAAGAATAACCAAGTGGGGAGGCATGCGTTTGCCGTGCTATAAATAAAAAGTTGATTGATGGGATAATTGTTTGACGGAGAGTTTCGCTGGAGTGAACAAACAGAAACACAAGTGCATACCTCAGAACAGGCCTTCTGCTGCGTCGCCAGACGAAGAAATGCTCTGATAAAATGCATTTTCTTCTTTTTCTGTCAGTTGACTTTATGGAAAAGACTCCTGTGGACGGATGGAGCGCTTTGACAGGTGGAGGTGACAGGTTCGAACAGACACAGTAGATACGGTGCACGAATGGAAATGTGATCTTCCTCTTCTTTCCCCTCAGTTTCAGTTCAGTAGGCTTTATGTGGCCGTGACATTTCCTTGTTGCTTTAGCAACCAAGAAAGAATTTGTCTCCCGCCCTTCTCCTCCTTCTTCACGGGGGTTAAATATTCCCATATATATTTCCCTTTTTGATATCGCTACATATGCATGAAGGCATGTGTGAAAACCCACCCGCACTTCACGTATAAGAACATATGTATTTGATGAAGCCTCTTTTTTTGTAAATTGGCACTGAAGGAGCTACGTGGGTGGTTGTCGGCATTTAAGTCCACCCTTTATTGGCTCGCAACACTGATCATTTGCATAACAACAAGAATAAGACAATAACAGGTCTTTTGAATCACGACACTGAATTTCAAAGCTCTCAAAACTGCAATCCATAGTTCATTATAATTCTCTAGAACCTGCAAAACGACATACGACGTGTCGGTTTAGATGATAATCCATTCAAATCTTTACAGCGGCTTTATAATCACATCCAAGTTTGCTGGCACCTGAATCCAGAGAGCTCGGGGCTGGTGCATCTCCAACTGTAGTTGGTGGGAGTGCTAACAACATAAATAAACCCGGGCCATGTGGCGTTACAGTGCGGCCTGTTATTGTCTCACCGCCTCCCTCCATATCATCTCTAACACCACGCACCAGTAGCCTGCCGCTGGGTGAGCCAAGAAGTACAGCGGGCAAAGAAAGCAACAAGGACTCTGAACTTTTTTTTAACAAGATAGCAGGGGCCATGCTGATCACGTTCACCGAGCGTGTAGGCTTGTTTTCAAGTCACAAACAATGGCACCGCGACGGTGATTCATGTGCGACCGAGAACACATTTTATGTGAATGAGTCAGTGCGTGCAACAAGGCAGCGAGCCATAAATACAACCTAACAATCAAAGCCAGACATGTTGTTCGAGATTTGTCAAGTGTGTGCAGCTTTTTCTTCACATTTACCGCCCTCCAAAGCGCTTCATCGCCGTCGACACGTCTAGCATATCTTTGAATGAGACAGGTGTCACATTTCCAAGCGTTGCATCACGGACGCTGTACCGAGACGTCTGCTCTGTCGGCTTTGGCAGGGCACATCAAGTAAGTTGGTTCACAGGGGGTTTTTCCACTTCAAACAGAAGGGAATCTTCCGATACAAAGGCGAGAGAACGAAATAATGTTCGAACCTCAACAACTAACCGAGTCCACTCGAGTTAACTGCTGCTATTTCTGCCCGGTGATAGCAGGTAGTGATCTGCAGCGGTGATCTGCCACTCCAGATTCAGAGCAATCTGAATGCAAAATGAGACAAAAGCTGGCTTCACATTTTAATTACAGTCACGGTGACACTAATGTGAGTAGCTGCTGAGGTGCGAGTGAGGAATCAGGAACGACTTGATAGTTAATGAATCGTTGATGAGTAATAAACTGTGATTTGATTTGACTGCACAGTAGATAATGACGAATTACCTAAGAACATTAATGAATGATTAGATAATGATTAGTTCATAAATATCAGAAATATCAACATTCTAACCCCTTTTATCACAAGTTGTTTACTGATTAATTATCTACTACCAGCTGATTGGCTCCAGCTAGTGATGACTCTTAAATTACTGAAACATTAGTCACTGTTTTTTTTGTTTACCTTGAATTAAAGTTAGTAATCACCCAACAGATTCATTACATACTAATTACTTGATCATTTGTTACTATCTTCATGCCTCTACAAATAGGTTTGACTCCACTGTTGAATACACTACTTAACTGTATATTAAGTAGATGGGATTATACATATTATATCGTTTAAGCCAGACCTAAGAACAGTCCTGCTGGATCCTGCCTGATCTGGAGCGATTTACTAACGGGAGAAGAGCTCAGAGACTACTTTATAACTTTTGGGGCTTTAAAGTGGATTTATCTTCACCCCTGTTTATCAACCAGACTGCAGCAGAGATCTGTCATCGTCGGCGTTGTTGAGCGTTTACCTGAATTCAAACACACAGACACACACTCTCCTTGTGTGCCGTTGCTCGCTAATATTAGCTTAAGTCTAAAGCGGTAAAGTAAGGAGTAAGGAGATCTCAGATCAAGCTGTTGCACTCGACAGGTCGGGCTCGTGTTCTGAGCCGACAGAGCGCAGGACTCCGGCTGTTTGAGGCGAGGTGGACTCTGTGTTTACAACATCGATGCTTGCCGCTCACACGCAGTCAAAGTTGTCGGCCACTTGATGCCGACCACATTATCGTCACCGCCTTGTTGCTGCTGTCAACGTTCACCCTGTCGCGAGTTCAAAAGACGTGTTTATGTGTATTTCTCACGTTAACAACTGTACACATGTTCTGTAACACATTGTGTGGCACGAAGATCTTAACAAGTCTCATTTTGTTATGCAACCCCGTGTTGCATAGTGACGAATAAACTACCTTGTACCTTGTGTAGGATTTTGAATGCAGGACTTTTCCATTGTTGTATCAGCAGGCAACCTTTACTTAAGCAAACACACCACACCAGCTCTTCAACATGTGGAGACAGTTTGAAAAGAACTGGCCTTGTTATGACTGCTAAAGTATTATTAGACAAAGGCTGTTTGGGGGAGGTGTTTGGTGGATAGGCAGCAATTAGCGTCTCTCTATAGAGTACAGTGAACTTTTTCAAACGCAGTCAACGTGTTTTATGCTTTGCAAATCTTTTGTACCGTACAGATGGATATAATAACGATGCTTCTTATCAACTAAATCAAATCTGATCCAAATTAACTTCTGATATTCAGAACACAGAGAAACAGACTTGGGTCAAGTGCTAATGATCTGCTCTTCGGAAGAAAAAAAAACCTTGCTCTGCATCTCACCAGATTATCTTCTGTAAAACCTGGTTAAAGGCGTTTTAACAGGACAGCGTCTGCGGTCACGACTGTTTTCTGTCCCGCCACCAATTATGGATTTTGAGTGTTCTGGAGAGCAGCGCTGTGCGTCTGCTGCCCCGCTGTTACCTTTTACCTTCTACAATAAATACCAGCAATCATTCACATTTTCATGGTGAAGCAGGGCAATGAGTCATCCACATGTTGCCCTTATGAAAGGCCGGTGGAAGCGTTGCTCAGGACGCACTGAGAGACTATATAAAGGAGCCCGAAGGGTCGTCGTTTCATTTAACTCTGCCTATTAACGGGGTGCTTCAGTCCCCGCACTTCCTTCCTCTCCCTTCGGGCTTTGTGTTGACATTGAGAAACCAATTCAGAAGCAGCAGGATGCTTTTTAGCTGCAACGAAAGAATTAAAAATAGACCACATACACAACAAAATAGATATTTCTTTGTCTCTTTGACGTCGTCTGTGTACTGAACTCTGTGTGATCACAAACATATTTTTACTGCTGTCGATAGAAGTGGAGGTCAAACTGTCCTTTCAGAGATGATATGACAAGAGGAGGTGTTCAGTGGTTTCAAGAAGTATTGACATTTGTTGATTGTGGAACTAATCAAGCTCCTCTTGTCCCGGAGCCAATCAGCGGCTGCCATGATTCACCCATCGATTTGTCTGATTTGCCGATGAACCCGGGCTGATTTGTTTATCTCCTCGTCAGAAAATATACAGCGCAACATTTGGTCGTCCCATCTTTTCTCTCTGTCTGTCGGAGAGACACTGTTCACGGCCGGCATATTGTGCAAAGACTCATCATGCTGCCGATGTTGACAGTTCTGACTGTCACACACTTGTCAAAATGCCAAGCAGTCACAAGGGACGGCGAGAACACGCTCGCAGAGTGTATGAACGCAGGCGGGGGAGATCTGAAGTGATTTTGTCTCGTCTGTCAAATACAACTTGTTGATGGAAAAAGAAGCTCCAATCAAATAAAAATCATATTTCGCATTTTAAAAGGTGCATTTTAAGAAAACGGAGTGACAGCGGAGGAAAATCTGTAAGAAAACAGTGACTCATTCAACAAGGTTTCCCAAATGATGTTAGTGTTACTGGTCACTTGATCTTCCTGATTTTATTTTTTACAGTCTTTAATGTTTTTAGAAGCTGAGGCGCTCTGTTCGCCGAGGGGTTAAACCGCAGACACCCTCCATTCGCTCTCGCTCTCTCTACCTTGTATTCCTGTCGTCCGTCTACTTCGAACTGTCCAATAAAATGCCTCCCACAACCTCATCTCTCCAACCTTTTTGGGACATTTGGTCTGATAAACCAAAGTAAACACCATCTGCTTCTTTTTGCCCAGAGACAACAGATGTACATTAGCCGTTAGCTCGCTCCGGGGCAATTATTTTTAATTGTGGGCTGTCCCTGTGAAAAGAAACAAAGAGAATAAAAAACTATAAAAAGCAGAGGGCTCAGTTTCCTGGAGGCTAGTAAGTTGATGCAATGATCTTTCAGGGAGGGAAGAGAATGAATGAGTACTGCTGATACGAAATGGGATTTTATTTTAATGATGAGGCATTACAGCGGGATCTTAAAAATCGAATCCACGAGATGTTGTGTGCTTACGGACGATCTACTGCGGAAAAAGAATAATGGCTCATACTTATTTTCATGAGATATTAGTGATGCGATGTGTTCAAGTTTAAAAAGAAAGTTATTTCACGTCGCAACGAGGCATTTTCATGCTATTATGAAACACAAACTTATCACGATATGACAATAAATGTGATGTTGTTATAACCTGAAAGGCGTTGACTGAAAGTTAAATACCATCAGGTAAGAACAAGATGTCGTTACGTTATATCAACACGTTATCAAATTCTGGACGTTTGACGTGCTTGACCTGTGAAAATAAACAATAAAAATTTAAAATAAATCAGTCAGAAATTCCTTTATTAGTCCCACAAACTGGGGAAAGTACAGGACAGTTCAATATAACAATAAAGAATAATAATAGATATAGAGTCCTATAAACATAATGTGTAGACATATAAACAGTCTAATTATAAACAGTGTGAAATCATGACTATATAAGTTAGAAAGCAGAGTGGTTAATTTCTGGAAGCTAGTTATGACATCATGCTGTTCCTTTTTGTTCCATTTTCTGACATTATTATAAGTTCCCGTGTGAGGCGGCGATATTAAGTTGCATATCGAACATCAACATAACACCTGACACCTGTCTCTGAATACGGTTTATTGACTGAACGTTGCTGCTGTCGATGATTATGTTTGACTATCTGACTTTGTCACATGTGAAACCTGCGCTGACAGACTGTCGCATGAGACCATCTGTCTCTCTCGCGTGTCGGATAAAATATCACAGGTGATAAATGTCACCCGGCGTGTGGCGGACAAGATACGAGGGATCCAATAAGAGCGACAGGCGCACGATACTGGATGAGTAGAGAGCGGGTGGGGTGTATTTGCTCGAGTGTTTGTGGGACAAATCGTTCAAATGAAGACGATCCGTCGAAGATCAAAGCTAATTTGAAAGCTAATTTGAAAGTGTTTGAGTTAATGAGAATTAAAATTTCTTTTTAAAAGGGATTTTGTCTGCTGCGAACGTGGGTTGGGAATTGTTTAGCGGGTGCAAGTTGCTCGTGTAGAATAACCTTTAGAGGGTCGGAATTTGCACCTCGCGCAGATTGTCTTCAGTTCTTTCTTCCTTCTTTTATGAGCAGCGAGCGATTGAATCATAATGAGGGGAATAAGCTGCGGCTGGAAGCTGTGCCATCAGAGGCTTTTATTAACGGGGAACATCTGCTTTATGTGCTGACTGTGCTGCGAGCTCACAGGGAGACATGGAGTGAAAACGCTCCTCTTTCTGTTTATGTTCGCTGCTCCTTGTTGTCCTCTCCTGTAGGCTATTACTCCCAACTGTTTTACAGATGGTCCAGGTCCACCCTTCACTTTGTAAATACTCCATCTTGTACCATCTTCACCCCCTCGCCATCTGGTTCCTCTTCTTTCTTTTTTTCTTCTCCTCCTGTTTACTTGAGCGATGTAGCTTCTGGTCTGTTGGTCTGTGTGTTCGACGATCCACGAACAAATTTATCACCGTAGCTCCGAAGACCGACGATGAGCAACGCTGAATCCGCTCTCTCGTTAGAGTTCTTAGTGTTTGTTTACCTCGTTGCCCAGTGGCCCCCGAAACCAGATGGGTCGGTTGTCTCCGAGCCATGAAGAGGACATCAGCGCGGCGGCAGAATGAGCCTCGTGCCAAACAACACTGTGTACTCGCTGCTCGCTTTGCAAGGGTTTACGGTTGCATCCTTCACACGTGCAACATCACCTCACCTGAGGAAGAGATGAAGCAGAAACAAAGCAGAGCACGTTACGCACACAGCTGCGCAATTAATCAAAAATATCAACAACACCGCAAAATGGCCAACGTCAAAAGAAGCTGCAATTTTTGATGAGAGATGTAAGAAAACATGTTTGTTTGGTAAGGACGCCAACAAAATGTCACATCATTGTGACTTTTCTTCAGTGCGAGTGAAAATATGTGACACAAAAACCATCATTCTCACTGATTGTGTATCGTGTCGGCATTGTGTTGCCTGTCAAAATAACCGCGATGGGATTTATTTCACTTTCTCTCATCGTGCAGCCCTTTGACACGTTAATACAACACAAATATATGTTAAAGATATCTGCTGGGTACAGAGTACTGGGACACATGAATGAACTCCTGGTTTAAAGCTACATTATGTAGAAACGTACATTTTATGCATCCATACAAATCCCAGGTTCTTGTAACAAGTTGTCAGATGTAGTGTAACATTCAGTGCTAACTACAAACAAAACTCTGTACATCACGATATGTCTTGAAAATGTCTTGAGTTGGAAGCTTTGCTAACACAGCTGCAGCGACACTTATACCAAAGCTAGACAGCTAATGTGAACAAGTCAAGTTCAGCAGCCCTATTAGCCTTTATTTAGCAAGAAACCAAGAAAGAAAAAGCCAGTCTGAGATTTCTTCTTGTCTCTATTCTCTCGTTCTGTCACTCTCTTTTTCTCTTCTACGTCAACGTCCTCCTCGGTATCTTCGCCTCTGCTGTAATGTCACGTGACGTAGAGACTGCTGAGCTTGCCTCCATCACCCGTTGATGCCTGTACCGAAGTTAGCATGCAAACCGGCTACCGGCTGAGCTGAGCCCCATTTCTGATGGTAACTCCCCTAGGTATAGGTATAGGTAAACTCTAGGCCCGCTGGCTCAGTGGCTAAATGAGCCGCGAGCTAAACGGCTAACAGTAGCCGAGGATAGCTAGCGAAGAGCAGTTAGCTGTCAGTTACTCCGGTCATTTTTCACAAATCATCCTTAAAATCCTTTGAATGTAATGTATTTCTCCTGTGCAGAGCAGTGTGGATACTCGGTGTGGCGTATTTATTCTTCAGGATGTTCTTTATTTTGTTCTGAATGATGAAGAGCAGGGACGTGAAGTGTCTCAACATGACTCAGCTCACTACCATCCTCTCATCGCTACCTTAGAGGAGGCCGTGACTCACACAGAGAGCCATTAACTTCATTATGGGCTATCATCTTATCTGCAATTAATTCACACAACATAATTCACATTGTAGAACGAATTGAATGAGTTGTAGTCTGGAAATGAAACATTTCTAGTTTCCATTCACACGAGAGAAAAAAAAAGGAGGACTTGTGTTATTGTGTTATTATGTTTTCATGTTACCAAATATGTTGTTTTACCAAGAAATGTGGCCCAATTCCCTTCCACATTTTCACTATCCATCATACTTTCAGTTGCTGATCAATCATGAATCACGTTTATACAACTTACAACATTCCCACCCTGAGCACGACGTCAGAGGAAGAAGGCCACCGTGTGAATTTATCAAACTTCATGCAGAGGATTTAACAAGTTTTTGAACACATGCAGTTCTTCCCAAGACCTGTAAACAGACTTTGACGTGTAATATTGCTTTTAGAATTAAAGTCTGTCCAGGCCGAGGACGTTACGTTAAATCTGGAGGCAGAACCGGATTCATTCCTATTAAAGCTGCTCAGTGGCGTTCTGAAACAAAAGCTCGACTTCTCGGGTATGAAAATAGGCTAACTTCCAGTTTAGCGCCCGGCAAACTCGAATGGGGATGAAACAATTTAATCGCGCGGCTGCTCTAGACTTTCCAACTTTCATTGGCCTCGAGTTGTGACGCTCAAAATAATGTATCCACCGTTTCACAGGCGCTCCTTTCACAACATGAGCTTAGGGGGCTACTGTCTTTTTGGGCCGCAGCGCATCACGTGACGATGCAATTACACAATAACTGGCCACTACGAAAGCTGGCTTCAAAGCCTGGCGCTCTTCCTGGGAGCTCGGTTCAGGCCTGAAAGACGAGAAACGTTATTTTGTTGACACAAACATTCATGCGGCATACATTCGGACTATGGACACAGATAACATTACAGCGTGTTCGGTGATTCGAATAGTCTCTTCGTATTTTTGAAGCAGATTTACAGGATTAGCCAGTGAACGTTAAGTGTGTTTTAGTAGCTCATAAAAAACAAAAATCTGGAACGGAAATGTTCTTAAATACATGGCAGGAGCATGAACATATGATGGCAGTAATCCCTGTGACATTTAATCTGACCGTCAGTCCAAGTTTTCAGTCGTGTTCCTCAGAGAAGAACTCGACCACCTACATCAGTGATGCAAGTAATGGGACCTAGAAATCAATAGTTTCTTTGGCTCCCATTACACCCCTGGCACATACTGTACAAAAACATTAGATCTAAAATGAACAGATGGGGCTGCTATTTTCTCCGTGAGGCAGGATCAATTTTTACCTATAGCCCATGATAATGACAGCGAGGAACATTGGTGAATGAACCCTAATGAAGGCGATGCTGCTGAAATGCGTAGGCAGACGTTTTCAGCCCATTGTGCCCCCGAGTTCCTGTTTATAGACAACCTTCGCTCTAATATGACAAAAACCAAGAAAATAGCAGCACTTTGACTTCACGGAGGATTTTTCAGTCGTTCCAGGTGAGTATATTGAAACGAAAATAATAATATCAAAAGGCAATTTCCCCTCAAGATAATAAATGGAGCCTCGGTGTTGTTTATTGAGGCGACGAGTATTTTTAGATGTAGATGTAGGTTCGGAAAAAATCATAGCAACACCGTTCAACCACTCAGTGTGTGTGTCTAAGTCAAATTTAATATCACAAAAAAAAAAAAAAACGTGGAGACGGATTTTTATTTGAGCCACCCACATGGAGGAAATATTAAGAGACACATGACAAACAAGAAAGAACATAACATCAACCTCAAACATCA
>OMLP01025100.1:63007-74204 GCA_900302685.1 Spondyliosoma cantharus | reverse complement strand
CATCTTTCTCGAATGCCGAGGCAGAGTTTGTTGTTGCTGGTGACGTAAAGAGGTCAGCCAGAGGTGGCTCTATTACCTTCTAACTTCTCCAACAGGCTAACATTGATGTTAACTTCTCCAACAAAGCTAACATAATTTTTTCAGGCTAACAACAGTATTGGCTTTCTAGGACAAAATACAATCAGTGATAGGTTCTCCAACAGGCTAACATCGGTATTAACTTCTCGAACAGGCTAAAATCTGTGTTAGCTTCTCCACACAGGCTTACGAACATGTTAGTTTCTCAGACAGGCTAACATGGATGTTAGCTTATCAAACAGGCCGACATCAGTGTTTACTTCTCCAACAGGCTAACGAACATGTTAGCTTCTCCAACAGGCTAATACCGATGTTAGCTTCAGGTTAGAATCTGTGTTAGCTTCTCCATGAGATATGGTTTGAGTTGCCTTTCAGCACCTATTTCAGTGTTCAAGTTGTTCTCTCTTCTTTGACACTATTATATGGACAAAACTAAAGTGAAGCTGCCATTTTAGTCTGTTATTTTTAATTCACCACAGTATCTCCGCCATCCTAACTCCTGGTGACTTTGTAAATAACAAGATTCCTATCCTAAGATTAGATATTTGTTTCTTAGATGCAGTGTGGAAACACATTTCTGTAAGAGGCTACCAAAAGTCCTAAATGTCATCTGACACTTAGATAAAATAGGACTAGGTCGGAAGTTCCTGTAATGAGGCCCGGCAACAAACTGCCTCATTCAGCCATGTGGAGCAATTTACAGGGGCTATGACTGAAGCTGTGTGTCCGTCTACTCTATAAACATTATTAACACAAAACAGAGGAGCTAATGTCGATACAGACAAAAGGGGGAATAGTAGCTGTCCTCTGTTTAATGAGAGAAACTCAATGGGCCATGTTGAGGACTGAGATGAGCCCATTCAGGCAGACAAGACAACGGCAACAAATGAGAGCTAAAGCCAGCGAAGGTAACGTGTTGACATTTGGTTTTTAGAGTATTACATCTAATTGCATTCATCCATCTGGAGTTTTCAAATACCAAGAGCAATACCGGGGACAGACATATGGTACCAACACTGGCTGTCTTCAGCAGCCCTGCAGAAGGAGTTCACACAGTCTGTCTGTCGGTTTACAAGGTGTCTGCAGAATGCGGAATCAGTTTGCACTCGGTCAGAAATATCCCTGTTATCATCGGCCCCAGAGGACAGTGCGTCATGTGTGAGATAATCTGACTTAGTCTGGCAGAAAGGACGAGAGGAGAATCCTCACATGTGAAGCAAAACACCACTGTTTTCAGCTCAAAAAATACTGAGTCGGATTATTGAAGATGCTACGGGTGGGGCGGTAGTTAAGATAGTTTGTTTTCAGTATGGTCGTGGCATCTAGAACTTCATAGATATGTTGATTGATAGAAAATTAACCAGTCGTTATTTTGGTAATAGTTATACATCAAGCGAAAAAGCCAAATATTTGCAGATTTTACCTTCTCAGAAATGAGGATCTGAAGCTTTTTCTGTGTTAAACATGAAAGTGAAGTGAAGATCTTTGAAGTTCAGACTGTTGATCGAACAACACTGTTGTGTGTGCGGCCTGTTTGTTATTCAAAAAAACACCTGAGGAGGGAACTATGTTTTTTGGGGGGTCTTTACTGGTTAAATCCAAATTCAACGCACACATACGAATCAAACAGTTCAGTCGAAGACGTGTGACTAAAACATAAAGCAGACTCTTATTAGTGCCTAAGCGTCAGCCATACAGTACAAAGACACCCGAAGTCGTCATTTTGGGCTTAAAGACATTTTAAACAGGTTTCTGACATTTCATAGACACCTTATTAACAGATTAATTGAGAAAATAATCAGCAGACGAATCATGGCTCAAAACACTTCTCAGATGCAGCGGGTTGACTTTGTTTCACATACTTAAACTGTGACACTTTAACGGTATCTTGCGGAGCGTTTGACCACTAGTAGCGCTGTGGTGTGATGTTCATACAAGTGGCTTCCTGTTCCTGCTGAGCAAACAAATGTGTGGAGTAAATGATGCACGGTTTCTAAAGTCTCGAAAAGCTACTTGGCATTGCAGGCCATGAGAATAAACACATTGCTTTCAAGAGAGTAATGATAAATGTTAACACACTTCTCTTTTAAGGTAAAACTCAACAGGGCGCCTTTAATTTGAAATTCCTGTCAAGAAGTCGTTTGCGAGAAGTGTCTTATCCTTCACACGTATCAACCAGACGGACAAGCTTTTACTGTTCAGACTGTTCACTAAGAAATATACAAACAATGACTGACAGCCAGTGAACACTGTCCATGCAGCTTTATTGATATTCAGTGGTGCTCTACCCTTCTGTGATGCCCAGTGTTGGAGCACTCGCACGACACTGTCAGTTGTTAGCCGGCCTCTGCACCGTCTCTCTGCCCTGTGTGTGTGTTTGTATTTCCATGCTAACAAACACCAGCTGTCCTCAGGAAGGGAGAAAAATAACGAACTACTCCAGGACATCTAGCCACCCCTCACTTCTAAGCTGTTTCTTAGAAGCGTTAACCAGGTGTTGTTTTATCTTATTGCCAACGAATGCCATTTAAAAACCGACACAAGTTCATTTTTTATTTCCTAATACTCTCTGAACTTATCCTGTCTGTGGCCCTCAGCCAGACACCCATGGGCTTCAATTGAAGATGTAAATAATTAAAAATAGGTCACAGTTGCTATTTTTAGTATTAGCTCAGTTAAAGAAGAGGAAATGGTCCATTTGTCAGGGACTATTTTCTGTCGATTAATACACATTAAGGGAGTTTGTACCAGCCCAGTCGCCAGAGTTAAAACTTGGCAGTTAACTTATTTGCAATCCACCGTTTGTTCACAGTTGTACGCGTCATAGGCTACGTACCATATTGACATTTTCTACAATACGTTTCATATCACGTCCATGTTACTCGTTTATGACCTGACTTTCATATCAGGAGACGGAGGAGTTAAGATAGTTGACAAGTCTGCGAAGCCAGTGACCGCTTTTCAAGACCGCGTTTTAACAAGTGTGATCCCAGTGGGTAGGTTTGATGAGGGACAACTGTGTTTTGACATTTGTAAGCATGACACCTCTGGTTAGCTTTAAGGAGAACTGACGACAATTTCCAGCCGTGTTTGTGGCAACAAAAACTGATGTTTTTGATGAGAAGTCAGGAAACCAGTGCAGATATTTTAAGCCAAACATGATCTTTTCCTTACCCCAATCAAGACCAGGCCATAATCCCACCATTGTCACAACATAAATTTAACCTGAAGAAACTAAATTAGCAACATAAAGACATGAAATGTTTCAGCATATTTGTGGTTTACAGAAGCGTACATATATTCTGCCGGTTAGGTTAGAATTTACAGCTGCAGGAAGGTTTAATGTCGGATTGAATCAGTGCCCATGTTTGTGGCAACAGAGGAAAATGTGACACAGTGTTTAATTGTTATGGGACTGCAATGGAGGTCTAAGGCTCAGAGGGATACACTGCATCAGACTGTGGATGCACAGAAAATACTAGATGATGTATCTTTGATTTCTCACTTTCCTTTCTGCTGCTTTGCGGTGTATTCTTCTTCTCCTGGCCAAACACGATCGACGACACGATGCCATGAGACATTCAAGCCTGGCTGTAACGAAGATTGATGGAATAAAGAGAGGCATCGACAGTAGATGTGAAGGGTTTTGAGTCAGTGCTTCAGAATCAAAAATAGGAGCTTCTCTGCAGACCCACCACTTTACACCTACAGTCACACTGAGAAAAATCAACCGCAGAGGAAACACAGGCGCAGCGTTTCCTACTGACAACAGTCCTCAATGGACCAGAATAATATTCAGCCACCAGACATGTTGCACTTTGAGTGCGGCGGGTGACTCCTCACTTTTTCTCCCTTTCGTCATGTTATCATTAAACGCCGCTGAAAGCAACAAGTTCACTGGGGACGGATGAGAGGCATTCTGGGGGATGTAGGAGATGTAGATGAGGCTGATGGGCACATCGGAATAGGAAGTAACAGCTCCTAATTACAAAAATGAAATCAAGCGTTCAGGATATCTACAGTTTAAAAGGAGTGGAGGGGACTTTTCCCCGACCTGCACACCTTGGGGAGGGAACTTGTCCAAAGAGAGCAAAATATCACAGAAATGTCTACAGTATATATTAGAAAACTGGGATTAATCATTTTAGCCAATGTACAAAAGTCCTTTGCTTCATTTAGGTGTTGACATAGGGAGACAGAGATGGTTATAAACTGCCAAAAGATGTTTTATGGAGAAAATCAAGAGTTCAATAGGTTAATGAGACCGTGATGGAACAGGCAGTGACGGATTGCTCTCTCGAGGAAGGAGTAGATTGGAGGGGGATGTGAGGAGCTCCATCCCGTCTCCTCACACCCGTCTCCATCTCGCGTGCCTTCTCTGCTCTCTCCTGGGCCTGTGGGTTGCCGACGGCTGGTTTAATATAGAAGAAAAACCCTCTGAATAATGCCGCATGTCGCACCTCAGCCTCTCACTCTCCCGGAGCTCCTACATCAGCCCTTCAAATTCCAGCCCTCCTTTTCACTCCACAGACTGCAGCTGGGAGGAAAATACTAGGTTTAATGTCGACAAACTCCACATGAAGTCAAGATGAATGGGCACGACCGTCTCGCGCAGATTATGTCGTTTTAATATCAGCTTATATCAAAGCCTCAGCAGAGACTGAGTCATTAACAACCCCCTCAGTTTGATTTTTTTATTTTTTTTTTGCATGTTTGAGCCGGAGCCAGCAGTCTTAATGTGCAGACTGAACAGATTCTCCCGCCGTAAAAATGCGACACGCTAGTTCAGAGCAGTGTTGTTGGCAAAAGCCAGGTGAACAAAAACAATCGTTTTAGCAGATTGTGGTCATCTATCAACAGCCACTGCATCCATTTGGCCGTTGGACACGATCCACTCACACATCTGCTGCTCTTTGTGTTTAAATCTGTCCAACAAAGGGGCTGCAGCCGGGGCGGACAGCATAAGTTTCAGGTTTCAGCGGAGGGGACGGTCTGACCCGGCATCATGTGAAACTCCTTTCCTGTTTCCTCTTTCATGGCTCCAGACAGGCTGTTCTTGACTTACAGCCAGTTTGAAATCCACCGTTCAGTCCGTCACCACAGAGAAAAAAATGCAACTCTCTGGACTGCTCTCCTATGCATGGTGGACATCAAGCTTTGATTCTTTTGAAGGTCTTCACGGATAGGTTCAGATTTGTTCTTAAAGTCTATACTAGCAAAATGCTCACATTCCCAAGTGTACTTTTAAAGAGGATGAGTAATGGCTGTGAAGTGGTCTCCTTCAAATGTAACTACGGTTTAGGAGACGAAAAGCTCCACAGTCCTCATTCTAGCCATTTGACTGTGGAGAAAAGATGAAACATTCAATCTGTAACTCTTCAAACCAAATTTAAAATTCACAGTGTGAGCTCAACAGGGCGTGTCGTGCACTTCAGCTGAGGGCTGTTTGTAAAAATGAACCTCCACAGTGATTATGAGGCAGACATTTTGACTTGTATAAGCAGGAACATCGCACAAAATGCCAATTACTGATGTTGTGTTAAAGGGGAGGCCGTGTTTTAAAAGGCATCACCACATGAGCGAATGATGCGTTGATGAATGATAGTTCAGTGCGAGTCACTGCTTTTCAGTCCCGTTCCTGGGGAGCCCCTGCCCTGCGTGTTTTGCGACGTCTCCTCACTCAAACACGCCTGATTCAAATGATCAGCTCATCATCAAGCTCTGCTGTATCCTGATAACGACCCATTCATCTGAGTCAGGTGTGTTGGAGCAGAGACATCTAAGGCTGGAGATATACTCGCTTTTGAACCAAACGTTCGGAAAGACAACCGGCTGCCTCAAGAGCGTGACTGTTGGAATACTAGAGGATACAACTGGATGACACGTGTTGGCCTGCTGCTGCTGACGTGCTAAATGGCTTCTGACCCTGTCACCTGGTCCAACATAGCTCCTGACGTTCATGTGCACACTGCATCTTGTGGACGTGTAAACACTCCAAACAGACGCAGCATACGCAACCAGCCATCATGCATGTGAAAAAGGTAAGTATATCTTTGGCCTGAAACACACAGGGCAGGGGGCTCCCAGGAGGAGGATCGAAAAATAAGAAAGTTATTATGTGTGCGTCCGTAGTAAAACCACGCAGCAATTCTTATGCAAGGAGCAAAAATGTACAAAAATACATTAAATGAATCCAAAGCAATTTATTAAAAACTGTAGGTAACGAAAGCTTCACATACAAAAGGTAAAGGAAAGCAAGGTTTTAAAAAAAAACGAGAACAAATCAAGCGAACAATGTACGAAGAAAATATCAAAGGGTGTAATTGCTAATTAAAAATGAATCAATTGGAGCATGGAATCTAGATCAGCGACATCGGTCCAATATCTGATAAGTGAATTACGTCGGGAGTATTTGCATTGGATACCGATGCTGGCTCAGTCCCAATTCTCCTGTAGCTTTCATTCGCTCAAACTGAGGACTTTACAAAGAGTGACTCTGTCGCATGAAAATAATACCCATTCTAAAATTCAGTTTAAAACAGCAATCTAACTTTGTCAAATCAAGCTGTTATCTTACAAAATTGTAGTCTTTTTTACTAAACAAGCTCTTTTTTTGTTTCCTCACTGAGCCCAAAAACCCAAACAGGGAACGTGGTGTTTTACTGAGACAGACTTGAGTCTACAAGGATCCTTCTGAACACGTTCGGAAAAAAACTTGTTGAACTTCTGTTTTCGTGTTTCCCTTTTTCTGTCACTGAGAGAACAGCAGTTAAGAGTGGTCGAAGCGCTGTAGTTCCCAAACGTGAACAATCGATCGGAAAACATCCCTTCGGGCAGGCCTGCGCTGACAACGTATTGATCCTTTAATAATAGGTGAAGCTTTTTCTGATTCAGCACTGCGGCACATTTTGAATCAGTCACCAAATGAATCAATACGGAGCAGAGCTGCGTCCAACAAGGCTCCATATTCCCCCCTTCAGAATTAGTCACGAGCCGCAGCTGTGTGAAGACAAGCACGCCTGACAGAAAGTTCACACTTTCTTGCATCTACACGAGGTCTCATGTAGAGAACCGGAGCAGAGACGAGACCGTTCCGAACTCATTAGGCTCTCTGAGACATTCTTAATGAGTATTTCATCACTGTGCCTGGTAATTGTAATCAGTTAGCAGAGGATAAAGAGAGAGGAAGAAAAAAAAAATATTCAGACCAGGTGGTTCTAGTGTTGCTGTGAGCAAAAGCTCTCATCAGACATGACATATTGGCGGCGACGCTAAACACAGCTAATTACAACTAATGAGAGGCTTGGACTGATGTTGTCACCAGCTGGGAAACGCTGCCTCCACCTACATCCAATCCCAGTTTTTTCCCCCCATTTTCCTCTGCCAAAGGTTTTAACGACGCTACGACTAAGTGCAAAATGCTGGAAGGTCGTCAAAGCGGCAACATCAATTTTTCTTGGTCGAGCCGAATCCGAACAATGTTTGCATAAGAAATAGGAAGAAGCCAGGAATTTAGTCGCAGGTAATCACGGCGTACTCCTCCACAGGTAAGGGAATGGAAACAATTTGTGTTTGTGAATCTGAATGCTGAGCCCCGTCTTACTGCGTGTTGACCTTTTGTATTTGTTTGCCTGGAAACCTATTAAAAGATGTAATTAAAAAAGGCAGTCTGGCAAAGCTCCCTGTGGTGAATGCACAATTATCAGCTTCAGAACAAGTTTGTACTCCAGGCGACGGTCACGGGCACGTTCCAAATGAAAACGCGGCGAGATAAGGCCGCGCCAATCTGCAATTTCACTCTTTTTGCATCAGGTGTTATTATGCACCGCTAGAAAGAAGGTGTGTGAGCCGAGCAGAACAGAGCGGGCGGGCGGGCGTCGCATTCAGGAGCACGCTGCTGCTATACTTTTCACACTGGGTGCCATGGATCTGCCTGATTCAGCAGTCTCAGCTGGTCTATTCTCACTGTGGTGCACGGCTGTCCTGCCATGGGAACCTGTGAATTACAGTGGAAAGAAATGTGAAGGTGTGAAGCTCCATTGTGACGTGGCAGGGCCTCTTTCTTTTGGAGCATTGAGAGCCCATATTAAACCAATTTCAGCAAGAGTGATGATTATTCGGAAGGAGGAGAAAGGCTTTGCCGAGAAACAAAAAAAAACGTGACATAATAAACACTTTGGAAAGAGCTCGTACTTTGTCTGCCACATCAGATATTTCAAATCGCTCGGCTCATTCTGGAGCGGAGCGGGCATCTAAATCCAATGATTACACGGCAAAGATTACAATGTGACTTGTGCAGTTGCACACTATAAGCCCCGACTGCCCGCTGCAGAGCGGTTGGCTGATTGTGTTTTACACTGATCTGAGGATTTCCACGGGGAGCCAGAGACGGGATAAATTAGGGCAGCACAAAGAGGCGGACATCCTGTCAGGTCCACGCACGGCTATTGTGATTCTGTGGCGGTGTTCCGGGTGTCAGGTCGGGAGAAGTTCAAATGGAGAGAAAAGTGTCTGAGGTACATTGGTGGGGAAAAATGCCACCTGACACTTTCCAAAATGAACAGAAAATTGCTCGTGTTTGAGAGGAGCTGCCGCTCTGAGCTTTATCACCGGTACAGTCAGTTCAACAGCCAGGATAAATGATGCTGAGAGTGATTATGTTGAGGTAATACAGTTGAGTTCAGGTGATGTTATCAAATGTTTGAGCTGTAACTGAAGAATAGAAGCTGCTGAGCGTGACTGACTGCGTTGACTCTGTCTGAAAATGTGATGACGTAACCAAAGGTCTGACTTTTAATGAAGTGAGAGCTGCAAAGGTTCAGCTGAGCGATACGATCCTAGAAACATACTGCAATATTTTTCACAATATATACCTCGATATTTTGAAATCTCTTCAGAAGCACTTCATAAATGCCAGGACCGGGAGACAAAATCAAATGTCACAATGTTTTTGACCAAAGTCCTTTATGGATATTGTAGAGATGACTATACATACTCATCATATGAACGCTGATTTTACACAATATCTTTAATTGATAGTCGGCTGCCTTGATAATTGATGAATCGTTAGTAAGATATGAATATGTCGTTAATTTTTCTTGACTTGATCTATGTTCAATTCAAAATCTGAGTCAGCTACTTTAGGAGTGAAAAGAACAGATAAAATAAACACCAGTTTAACTGAACGATAAACTAAATAACACAATAATAACTTAATTTTAAATGCAGAGCTTCCATTTGTTTCTACCCCAACAGTACAAAACCCATAATGAGGCTTTTAAATGGATAAAATGACATAATGAGTTTGCATAGGTATTTTATTTTGACATATTTGATCAGGAAGTATTTGTAATATGATACTTTTTGATGTTTTTGTATCTCTGCACATCAATTACAATTTTAATCTGTAGATTTCTTCACCTCCATTAATCAATTAATGATTAATCATAACATAACTAAATCATTAGCAATGTGGATGTAGTGATTAAATGGGTAAAGACAAGTATTAGAATTAGAAGGAGAACAGTCTGGTAAGTTCAGAAAATGACATCACCTCACTGTACCGCACCTTTTAAAACCAGGAAACACCTCTAACATATAACGATATCCAAAATCTATGACTACTGATTATCGTCACTGTTTGAGTAACTTTTTAAGAGGAAAAAATAAGTCAGAAGTCACTGATTCCAGCTTCTTAAATGTGAGTATTGTCTGGTTTCTGGTGTCTGGTTGTCCTGCTCTCTGACATTAACTGAATGTCTTTGGGTTGTGGACAAAAACAAGAGATCTTAGGACGTCTCTTGGTCTTCGGGGGGAACACCCAGCGACATTATCCACCATTTTATAGAGCAAACAATTAATCAAATAAAGCAACACAATGTAACCTCTGGGAGAAAGAAAGCTGATTGTTGAGTCTCATCTCCTCGTCGTCAAATAATACCGATGCTTTGGGCTTGCATCTGACCCGACCTGCCGACCCAAAGAGTTTGAAGAGTCGCAGCCTCAAATGTTTCTTATTGTCAACAAATCCCATGAAGGACAAAAACAAACATGACATCCTTCCGCAGTCTGCAGAACTCATCTATAAGCTCAATCAATCTTTACAGTTTGGTCACAAATATATAGTAAAAACAAAAGCTAAATAATTTGCTAAACCAGCTGGGTACTGTTGTTTTTAGCAAAACGTAACTCAAAAACAGATGAATAGTGCTTTTTCTCGGGGACTATTTTCAGCTGTGGATTAATACACATTTGGTGCACTAGAGGGTATTAACTGCACTTGGATTGCGTCTGTGGGATTGACTAAAAATAAACTACAGTGCCCGTGTTCATCACAATGAAGAATTGATGTGTTTAAACAGAGGGATGAGTGTCAGTACTGTATCAGGCTTTGGCAAAATAAAAACATCTCTTCTTTGGTAGTTTCAGTCTTTTGATGACTGATTGGAAGAAAAATCCAGAATGTCACAAGACTTAATACATAAAGCAGAAATGAAAGTGATGACTCAAGTGTGTGACATCATAAAGCATCTCTTTACAGTCAAAGGTTATTTTTAAATATTTCCTGTGCCCTTCTTTTGAGTCTTTGATGTGATGTACAAGAATGTGCTCAGTGGACTCTCTTTTGAAGGACAAAATCTTGACACATTCATAATTAATCACTTACATTCATAATACATCCAAGCATATGCTATAAGCCATATGGACCATTGGAGTTCAATACAGAGTAAACTGGAAGACACAGGAATGTATTAAAAATGTATTATTGATTAGAAATGTTTGCATTATTTGAGTTTTTTCAGTGTTTACTGCTCATAAAAGCCTTTTTAAACTAGAAATATCTTTATTTCGACGCTTGCGCTTTACAGGAAACATGTTTAAACTTCACCAAGTTAAAAAGTGACGGCTGTAGCTTCCAACAACATGTTTACTGAAGCCATCTGTTTTGGTCACTACATTTTAATGGCCTGCGGTGTCCTACAGTATTCTGGATATTAAAATTTAACAGCCTCCCCAAAATAAACCCCAGTAAACACAGCAGCAGAGGAATATAAGAAGCAGTGAATCCGTGACCCTGAAGCATCCCTGCTTCTTGATATTTTTTTTTTTTTTTTTTTTT
>OMLP01025100.1:51666-62987 GCA_900302685.1 Spondyliosoma cantharus | reverse complement strand
GGCTTTTTAAATTTTTTTTTTTTTTTTTTTTTGCAGCCTCCATTGTTTAGACTTGCATTAACTATTCATACAAGGGCGTCTGTTTGCAGGTTTGTGTCTGATCAGGGATGAGTGTGACTCTCAGTCTCAACAAACCACACTCTTAAATCCCATTTGGAAGTTTTTTTTTTTTTTCTGATCTCATCAGAATTGAAATGGCACCAGTGGGGCTGCAAATGTTCAGAACGAGTCAGATTGACGGCCAACCTTTACATAACCTCTCAGAATGTGTCACATGAGATCTTGGTGACATCTGACTACATGTTTGTGCTTTTTTTTTTTCTCAGTCCAAAACACAGAGCATCTTTTTTTTTTTTTTTTTTCCAGATTTCAGATTAGATGGTTCATGCAGAGAGCTTTTAAAAAATAAAAAGAAACTTACAGTGACACCAGCCCAAGTGGCAGCACCAGTGCAGCTTGAAGCACTTCCCGTGGCTGTGCGTCGCGCAGATGGAGAGTCCATCGCAAGGCAGGAAGTCTGGTCTCCCCGCGCAGCTCTTGGCCAAAGCCTGCGCCTCGTCCAACTTCTCACTCTTCGGACACTTATGTGCTCCCGAGGCGGCCATGCCAACATTTCCCGGATCCCCAAATAAGAAGAAGAAGAAGAAAAGAAAGAAAACACACCCAGCTTCCCTTGGAGTAAACTACAACATAACGTACGACGGACCGAGCGGAGGTTTTACGGTCCACGTCGCCCTGCTGGAAGCTTCTGCGCTGGAAGACGGACGAGAGAGAGAGGTCGATGTGTGAATCCGGAGCAGCTCGAGTCGGACATATCCTGCGAAAGTAGGAAAGAGCGTCAGTTTTTTTTTTTTTTTGGCGAGGCGTTAACGCCACATTGAGAGCCTCCCGTGGTCGTGATCCACACGTCTCTCCGGCTCCATCCTCTCCCCTCGCGTCGGGAAGCTCCTCTGCGCGCCGGTGACGCGCGTACGGAACAACGGCGCGCATCCGAACTTCATCACACAAAACGGGAGGAGTCCACCAAACACAAAGCCAGCTGCTCTGCGCACTTCAAAACGCACGCACGCACGCACACACACACACACACACACACAGGCTTTCATCGACCCCCTTTTTTAAAAAAAACTTCAAAACACGCGCTCTGCTAATCCCATTCACCAATTATCTCACCCAATATTCACAAATAGGCGACATTTTCTGGATTACTGCTCATTTATACAGTCTTTCCAAAGCCACATATATTCATAAATCAGGATTTGCTTTCAGGCATAAACCTGCTGTTGACGAATATTAAAAAAAAAAAAAAGGTTGACAGATAGTGTGGCTGCAAACAAAATGGATGAGCAGTAAATCCAGCTGCTCAAACCGCAGCCCGCAGCCGCTAGGTGGCGACCCAAACATCTGGCCATGGCAGGGCGTGAGATCTCTTCAGAGAGCGAGCGATTGATTTATATAAAAGCAGTTTAGCTCTGTGTGTGTGTGTGGGGGGGGGGGTCTCCATCACGCTGGGTCAGGAGAAACACGACACACACCACGAGCAGTTTTCAGTGTTGTGTGGAGGAGAAGTCTGATGGAACGGATCCGAATAAAATGCCTGAATATATCAGAATAATGAGGCAACAGCTAAAGTTAATATTTAAATAGATCAATACATGAGTGTGTGTGACAGGTCTTTATTGAGGCAGCAGATGATACATGTAGATTAGATCATTATAAATTGTACATACAGTAGAAAAATGTCATTCACATGATTAATCAAGACAAACAAGCCTGATATACTTTTATTTAAAATAACAGTAAAATCATGATTCTTAGTATTTAGAGTCATGTTAGGCTTTGGGAAAACACAGGACGACACTTCACTATTTTATAACATTTTATAGACCAAACAATTAATTGAAAAAATTTACAATAGATTAATAGACAATGAAATTATTATTAGTTGCAGCCCCAGACAAAATATTAGAAGCAAAGATTAAATCAATATTGAGAAAGTTCAATCATTATCTCTCATACAGCGTCAACAAAAATCATCACAAAGAAAGGATTTATTGTAGGGTTGTTGTATCTAATAACTATGTTGTAAAGGTGTACCTCATAAACTGGCAACTCACAGTTGGCTCAGATATGTTATAAATATTAATCACAGAAAGGACACCAGGCTCTTATAATATCAGCCATAATCACAGTTTGTATGAAAGATCATTATTATAATAAAGCGCAGTATAAGTGCAGTTCATTGGCTGTTAATCACAGTTTAAGATCCTCATTATTGAAGTAAAGAAACAGATTAAAGCTGGACTGTTTGAGATTTAAAGCTGGCTGTGGGGATTCTTGATGACTTCCCTCCACTTGTGGATGGGCGGGCTGCCACTGGCCACCAGCCTCCTGAGGAGGCTGCAGGGCTGCAGGTGGGGCACGTCAGGATGAGCCTGGTGGTAGTGCTCCAGCCTCTCCAGGACCTTCGCCAGCCCCACCATGCCAGCGTAGAACATGGGACCTCCACGGTGCCTGGGCCAGCCGTAGCCAAACACATAGATGACATCGATGTCTTCGGGTCGGGCAGCTATTCTGTCCTCCAGGATGTGGAACCCCTCATTGATCAGGGCGTAGAGGCATCGCTCCAGCACCTCCTCGTGGTCTATGCGTCGGGCAACCAGGCCGTGCCGGGCTCGGTATCCCTCAAGAAAGCTGTGCAGCCATGGATCAGACCTGGCAACCCGACCACCAGGTTTCTCATACTGGTACCATCCCCGGCCTGTTTTCTGGCCAAATCGCCCCTGCTCGCACAGCAGGTCTCCCAGCGGACTGTACCTGCGGCCTTGTCGGACTCTACCTGATGGCCCTGATGCCAAGCCGGGCTCCACCAGCCCATCTCCCTTCCTGACTCTCCAGCCCACGTCAAGCCCAGAGAGGTCAGACATCCTGAACACACCCATGCTGAAACCAAACTCCTCCAGTGCTCGATCTACCAGCTCGGGTGTAGCTCCCTCCTCCAACAGGTAGAAAGCTTGCTCAATGTACGGCTTCAGCATGCGGTTCCCGACAAAGCCGCGACAGTTCCCGACAGCCACGCTCACCTTGCCCATTTTCTTCCCCAGCTGCATGGCGGTGGCCACAGCCTGAGGAGAGGAGCGCCGCCCATACACCACCTCCAGCAGCTTCATGACATGGGCGGGGGCGAAGAAGTGCATCCCGACCACCAGCTCTGGGTTGAGGGTTTGAGAGGCCAGGTGATCTACATCGAGTGCAGAGGTATTGGTGCACAGGAGAGCGCCTGGTTTACAGACGGCAGACAGCTGCTGAAAGAGTTTCTCCTTCAGGGCCATGTCCTCAAAAACAGCCTCGATGACCAGATCGACGTCTGCCACAGCCCGGATGTTCCCGCTGTAACTGATCTTATCAGACACAGGAGCCACGCCCCGTCTCTTAGCCCCTCGCTCCAACATGCCCAATACCGCCTGCTTTGCCTCCATCATCTGTTTCTCCTGGGTTTCTACGGCAACCACAGACAACCCCGTCTGAGCCAGGGCCACTGCTATGCCTCTCCCCATGGTGCCGAGACCTGTGAGGACAAATGAAAAAAAAGCATAAATTAATTTCTGTGCACTACAAACTGAAAATAGTTTTAGCCCGGATGCTGAAAAGTTTCTCCAACACTCGCAGTTTTAATGCACAAGCTGCTGAGCGTCACATATCCAGACTGTCATACATCCAATCCTCCCTGCAGGGAAGAGAGAGTTCATCCATTTACACTCAGCTGAACTGTAAACGAGGGTTTAGTTTCCACAGGCAATGTGAATTAGGAGTCAACGTGTTTGTGCCTTTATGAAAACACAGACAAAGAGAAATTAAAAGCCTGAAGCTCTTACCAATGACAGCTGCCCTACGCACAGGCACAGGCTTGCTCGTGTCCCAGCGGGCGCCGCTGGGCGTGCTCCACCTGCCGACGGCTCTCTGTGCAAAGAAACAGTACTGCAGCGCACGGGCCTGGCCTGAGGTGAAGAGAGTGGCCATCAGCTCTCTTTCTCGCTCCAGTCCTTCAGCGTAAGGCAGGGTGGCAGCCGCCCGCACTGCCTGGATACATGCAACTGGTGCTATAGCTCCACGGGCGCTCTTACGCACCTTCTGCATCGCATCCTCAAACAGAGCGTCCAGTTCAGCCGGGCGTGGGCACGGGAAAGTGCTGATACGACGGGCATCCAGTGACTGACCTGAAACAGAAACGCAGAAGAAAAATGACTCTTTGCTTCCAGTTAAAAATTAAGACAAATCAGAAGATTTACTCTGCAGTGACATTTCCACCTGCATACGTTTATTTTCTAAGCGGAAAGTGCTTCCTAGATTCTATTAGCACCACTTTCTTTTCCCACTTTCTCCAATTTTTCAGCCAGCCCTCAGTCCGGGTGTAATTGGCCACTCGATTACTTGATAGCCCAGAAGCTTCTAAGAGTGGAGTGATTTGACGGACCATTTCCAAGATAATTGGAGTGACTCTGCCGGTGCACTGTTACAGTTCACCTTGAATAACACTGATCTGAAAATGAATTGAGGAAAAAAAGCAACAATTTGGTTCCGGGCAAAATAAGTTGGTAAATTTCCTACTCCAAGAGCAAAGGGGAGAGAAAATTTAATTTTTGTGATTCTCAAGTCTGCGAGCACAATACCAGAGCAATTTTCCAGGTGTAACTACATGTGAAGATTTGACATTAGAGCCTCAAAACTTTTTCTACGACATGTCTGCGGGAAGTTAAACCTAGGGACAATGAGAGCATAGAAGGAGAGGGCCACTCTACAACCTTGTTAAAAGAAAAATCTTAATTCTTCATTCGCGTCTCCGCTGACATGATTACACGAGACAGTAGTCAGAATCCTTCACAGCTCTGCTAAATTACACTCAGCCGTGGGTCTGGGCCAGAAACTGGGTCATCATGGCACAGCTTAAAGGGACAGCAGCCGCATCTGATGGGTTATCTCCACTTAGTTCGATGACTAACAATTTCATCTAATGCAATTAAGTCTGCATTAATATACCACAGAGGAAGAATTACTGTGTTAGGTGCAGTAAATGTACATTCTGCCCACGCTGAAATGTCAATGAGATGCTGTGTGACACTGCAATGTGAGTCCAGTGTACTTTGGGAGGGCATTATTGCAGCGGTTAATCTGTAAATGGTTGAGCTGCGTCGATGGATTTGTTGTGCGGCGTGTGGAAAGCCTGGTCGCCTCGACAGATGTAGCGGGCAGATGTTGCAACTACTGGGGTAAAAAAATAAAAAAGTTAATCTCGTCACCAGCAGAGCCTTGAATCTGTGTGTGCATGAGCCCACATCAGTTTAAACTGCTTTTTTCCCCAATACAGTACAAACTCATGTGCCAGTTTTACGCCCTGTTTGGCATTTTATGTTTGCATCTATGCTTGTGACAGATTCCATCTATTCTCTGCTGGTTGACTCACCAGCCGTGCGTCTCAATGTCACACAACATTCACACTCGCTTTGTAAATTTAGACACACATTCAGCGTCTCCGTTTAACGCCCCTGCTAATCAACTCGACGCTGGAGTATCCGTCGAAATCTCGGCAGATTTTAGTCCCATCTCCTCAAATCTCCCATCTTGTATGCTGTTGGCTCCTCCGTCTGACTCACTCTAAGCCTCGGCTTTACGAACAACACTCACTTTCTCACCCACTCAGTCATCTTGGCAGTGTTGTGCGGAAGAAAAAAAAAGCATTAGTGAAAAGCATAAGACTGCAATCATCTTCTTGATGATAAAAGGTTGTTTCACATGCAATCCTGGAGACTTACTGTTGACATTTTGCACTGATGTGCCGAGATTGTTTTCTAAAGGTGCAATATTAGGCTAGCTAACATGTTTCACAGCAACTTTAAAGTCTTAGAAATGAGCTCTTTATGCCAAGTAAGCTCACAACATTCAGTTGAAGATCACATCTCTGTAGCAAGTAACCTGCTACCCACACTATAGTCATGAAAACATCCTCACAAGTACATTTCATGCAAAGGAATCAAAGGCTCTTTTACAACTAGAGTTCTGCTCAGACGAGGCACCTTCCCCTCGTGTACAAAAACACACAGCAGAGTGGGTGGTGTGTGTTTTAGTTTACGATGCCAGAGGGGCTAAAAAAAAAGCCTTTAAAGCTTAAAGGAATAGTTTTACATTTTGGTAAATGTACTTATCACTTTGTTGCGGAGAGTTTGATGAGAAGTTTGATACCACTCATCTGTATGTTAAAGTTACTTTTGTGTCTGTGTTGTGCTGGAAGTTTATCTTATCAGATAACAGTTCTAAGGTAACTTTATCTAGTGTCTCTCTCTGTTAGTGAAGTCCTTCACAAAGAAATCAACAGTCCAGCAGCATTAAACAACTTAAACAAATCGTCCAATACAGATCGTTAATACATATATACAAAGTGTTACAAAGAGCCCCTTTAAATATCGAGCTAAAGCCAGGCGATGGTTAGCTTAGCTTAGCATAAAGATTGGCAGTAGGGGGAAACAGCTAACCTGGATCAGTCCGTCCAAGAAATAACATCCCAGCAAAACCTCAGCATTCCTTTTTTACACTTGGCTTTTTGTACGATTTAAACAAACGATAATATGATGTAATTAATCAGTTAGCTTTAGAGGAGCAAGTGGGCAGATTATTATTATTTTTTAGGTGTTAGGCAGAGCCAGGCTAGCTGTTTCTCACTGTCTGTATGCAAAGCTAAGCTAATCAACTGCAAGTGGTACATGTAAATTCTAACATGACAGTGGTTTCGATATTCGCATATAACCCCAACAAGAAGCAAAGATAATTCTCCAAATGTTGAAGTAGTCCTTTAAAATAGAAGTAAAATGCACGAGGAAGAAGAATCAACTTCATAAGAGTAGCAGTGGAAAAATTAAAGCATGTCAGAGAAATGCATGATAAATAATCTTAATGTTTCCAGTTGAGCCTACTTGTGTTGTCTGTCAGCATCATCACTATGTACAGTAGCTAAGCTGAATGGGTTACCCTTCAAACAGACAGAGAAATCATTCCTTGGAAACTGCAGGGACGTGGCACACTTTCCCCCTCCTTTCTGAGAGTAATGAGTCTGATCCACATGCACGGGGAAATCCTCATCCTCCTAAATGACTGGCGAAGGCCCATTATTAATATTCTAGGAAAGTTTGTCCCTTTTCGCCCTTCTAAATAATACAGCAAAAGCAGTGAAGACATCAGAGCACATCTGACAGAGCCATGAAACATTTATGGCTTCGGCAATGGAGGATCTGCCTGCTGTGTTTTCTGTTTCCTTTGACTTCCACAACCTGCACGCCGACACGTCTCCAAGTCGGACTTGCCCAAAATAACTGCTCTGGGAGGCATCTCTCTTCTTTCAACCGAGTAAATTTTTAAACCTGTGAAGAGGGAGTTGATTTTATACCAGCAGGCACCGTGTGTGTGTGCCATCCGGTTTACTTTTGTGTCTCACCTGCAACACTCAGGGCAAACTTCACAGCTGCATCCACAGTGTCGTGATCAGTAACCTGATCCACTATTCCAAGTTGAAGTGCCTCAGCAGCAGTCACATGGCGGCCTGTGGGAGACACGAAGGGCGTAAAAGGTCAATATGGGTGGAGTCAGGCGTTCATCAATTTTCAGATGAGGAACAACGAGCTGATCAGGTGATAGCATCACTGCAAAACCTCTTGTTTGATTATGATGTCTGCCTTTTAATCAATTTTAAAAAACAAATGAATAATTACAGCTTTTAAATGTTAATTTAAACAATCTAAACAGAGCAGTGAATCACAGAGAAGGCTCCTATGGCAGTGCGCATGATCAAACTAAACACATGCTGACCTCTGCTGGCCATCAGTGTGAACTACCAATCTTTAGGTGACAGCAGCTGCTCTCTTCTGTAGAGGGGTTGTGTGCTATGACAAGCTAATCTGAATAATTGGTTATAATGTGCAGGGACATCTGCATCTGCATATTTGTTGTACTTAAAAAGCAGGGGTCGACAAATAATGGCTTTTTAAAGCTGATACAATACAGATTAACAGAGTAATATCAGGTAGATACAGCACAGTTACTCAACTACTCTTCTAAAGTGCAATTTTGAGGTACTTAATACTCAAAACTTACTTAAAAAACTAACTTACTACTGAGTATTTCATGGTACTTTCTACTTTCTCTCCACTACATTTAATTTCTACATTTAGTTATCAGTTACTTTGCAGATTGTGATGTGTAACCAATCAGATGAAGGTGTGGGCGGGACAGCGTGGGAGAGGATGTTGCATCAGAGACAAAGTAGCAAATATTGTAATTAGTTAATTTTATGTCATCCCTAATAATCGGTCTATCCCTTCTTAAAAGAATATAATATAATTAATTATTAACTTTTGTTATATTTGGGCAAGGTTATCCTGTCTTTGCTACCTGTGGTGATGAGGTTCAAGGCAGCTGGGACCCCGATCAGCCTTGGCAGACGTTGGCTTCCTGCTGCCGCTGGCAGAAGACCCAGAGTCACCTCTGGAAGCCCCAGTCTGGCCTGGAAGGACACAAAGGCATAAAGTCTGATGAATGGAAGGTGCTGAACACAGTGGGACACCTTTCTCTGAACTGTAGGTATGCTGTATAGAAGCGTGAAAAAACTCATGAATGAGTTAGGCATGAACTAACTTTAGAGTGTGCGACTCGATAATGACAGCCAAGCGCCAACTCGAGGCCTCCGCCTAAAGCGCTTCCCTCTATGGCCGCCACCATTGGCTTGTTCCCAGCCTCGATGGCGTGGATCATCGGTATCAGAGGAGGCCCTGTCATCTTTTTCCCAAACTCCTTGATATCTGCCCCTGTTATAAAAAAAAATAAACTGATGATGTTATCAGTGGGTGCAAACAGAAAGACAGAAACGACATGCTGTAATATGAGGTCCATCTTTGAAGTAATAAACACACAGCAGGAGACTCATAAATATTCTTCAGCAGTTTACGTCTGAAGTAAAAATGGAAAAGTCGTGTCAAGAATGTGATGTTATGGAAATAGAAAACACAAAGAACATGTCCATACCTCCACAGAAAACTCCATTCTGGCCACAGATGACCACAGATTTCACCTTTGGATCACTGAGTGCTGTCTCGACTGTGTCAACAATGCCCTGCCTGACCGCTGCACTATTAAAAAATGACATGTTTTTACATGGTGAGGGATTTACAGGTTTGTTAAAGTTTAACCTTTTTAATCTTAGTAGTTAGGCTTATGAGGCAGTATACACCATTCTGCTACAGCCATTTTCCACAATTTAAAAGTAATATTTACTTATGAGAGACAAAAATATGCTACACAATATGATCTAGCTTAAAAATAATACTTGAACACGATGACATCAAAATGATTAATTACCCACTGCTTATTTTTTTACAGATCCATCCTTGATTTCAACAAATTCTCCTCAAATACAGGGATGTGAAGAAGTGCACGATGTAATCTTAAATTCACCAGATGTGCATTATTTAGAATACGACATGTATTATATATGGAATATGTTTCTGTAAAAATGGGGCAGCAGTGGCCTAAAAAAGCGAAACGGCCAGGATAAATCCTTGTGAGAAAAATTCCCCTCCTTCACCACCACTCAGGTGCCGTTGAGCAAGGCATTTAGTCCCTCACTGCTGACCATCAGGATTTGTTTATATGTGCCACAACACAGTATAAAAAGTCAACATGCAGTAAAATTTCACTTTAGTTCAAGGTACAGAAGTATTGTCAGCAAAATTAATTTAAAAGTGTGGCTGCAACCAACGATTATTTTAATTATCTATCAATCTGCAGATATTTTCACAATTAATCGATTCATTGTTTAGTCTAAAAAAAGTCCGAGGTGAAATCTTCAAATTGCTTCTTTTGCCCAACCAACAGTCTGAAACCCTCTCGAAAGACTCTTCATTTCACTCCACCACAAATGACAAATTCAAGCAGCAAATCCTCACATTTAAGAAGCTGGAACCAGCAAAAGTTTGACATTGTTGCTTCAAAAAAGGACTGAAACAATTAATCAGTGATCAGTATAGTTGGCAATTAACTCTAGACTAATTGATTAATCAACCAATAACTGCAGCTCTAATCCAAAGTATTGATTATGCAACACAGTAACAGCAATATGAAACTTTACTATTATCATTCTTATTCTTATTATTCTTCTTCTTATTATTATTATTATTATTATTATTATTATCACCGACTTATTTTCATGTAATCAGCAACATTAAGTTGTAACAGCTCAAGAAGAAGCTATTATTAACTACTTTTTACACACTGCTCATATTTCACAAGGCCATCACAGGTTTGTTATGGAAACACTTAATGAGTAACTGCTGTCAGATAAAGGAAGTGGAGTAGAAAGTACAATAATCAACTCTGAAATATATTGCAGGAGTAGCATTAAGTAGTATATAAAGGAAAAACTCGCCTCAAATGAGTACCTCAAATTAATCTAACGTACAGTACTTGATTAACTGTACTTGTTTAAATTGCAGCATAGATTTAGTTAAAGCTTGCCCGCTGGCGCCACCCACTGTCATAAAATATATAACTTTGTTAAGTCTGCTGTTTTAGCTGACAAATCGGGTTATTCTCTTTCGTGCACAAAATTGACTTGTTTGCACCTTTTCTTCAGCAAGATTGGAAAAGTTCCTGCACCTGTAATGCTTCTGTAAAAGGCTCCCAAAATGTGAATTTGCACAAAGTAAGTCTTCCTACAAGATCACACATGTAAAAACAACTTCAGCTCTCTCACCTCAGTGCGTTTACAGGCGGGTTCTGGAGAGTGATCAGGCCGACGGACCCCGAAACAACACTGAGCTGAGCCATCGAGTCTGTCGATCAAACACTGCGAGCTGTCGCACTTCTTTTTGCTGTACAGATTGAACTTTGTAACTTCACTCACTGCTGGCAGGACCACATCACCTTTAACACACTTCTTATTCCATGAAGCAATGAATACTCCCAAACGGTCTTCTTCGTCGACTGGATTTCTGTGCGCATCTGGCGGTTGACGGTAACCGCTCTGATCACTACCGCCCCCCTTGGCTGGGAGCTAATCAAAAACTAAAACTGTCTTTTTATGTTTATTTTACACATTTGTATCTATTAATATGTCCATATAAATGCAACATGTTATTATCAGCCATAATTATGAAACATTTCTAATCAAATAAAACAAAAAATAACCTTTTTATGTTTTTCCATGTAAATGTATGTGACATTGTTGTCAGTCAATATTATACATATATATATTAATATATATATATAAAAAAAAACCTTTT
>OMLP01025100.1:17505-37963 GCA_900302685.1 Spondyliosoma cantharus | reverse complement strand
AAATGTTAGTGCAATTAAAGCCTGTCAGTCAACAGGCCTTCGCGTGGCAATAAACCCAACGTAAATGTCATGACCGAGCCACAAGGCTGAGCAAACACACACGCACACGCGCGCTCACACACACACACACACACACACACACACACACACACACACACACACACACACAGACAGGTTATGGATACAAATAAGGAGAAAACGTGTCCATAAGCTGGTGGATCTCTGTGCTCTCTCAGCGCATATAACCACTGAATCATCTGCACATTCCTCCAAATAAAAGAAACTCCTTTGATTACGTCGTGAGAATCCACTGACCAGCTGTCCGACCTCTGCGGACGGGGCTCGAGGGGCTTTCTGACATGCTCGGCTCACTAGTCATCTCCTTTTTTTGTTTTGTTTTCCACCATAAATAACTAACATCCTCAGCAGTGGTCCGTGAAGTGCTGCTGAGTCAGCCGGAGACGGCTGCCAGCCTGATGCCAACTCGCCGGAGAAGTTTGAAAAAGATGTGATGCATATGTGTGTGCATGGTCACATACATGGTTAAGTTGAGATATCCTGATACTTAATTGTTTTTTCCCCTTGTTTTTGTTTCTCTTGTATGTGTTTTTTCACTTTTCCTTCATGAACTGCAGTGTAATGTGAGCATCTGTTAATAAAAACAAATCTTCTTTAGGCTAACACAAAAATGCACTAATTTTTATTTCCAGAACAGAAATCTGAATATTGGATAGTGCTTGTTTAATTTTGTTGATGAATTTCGTATTACAGCTGAAGGTTTTTACAGAGGGAGAAAATACTTAGAAACTTTTAGAATATAAACAGAAATAAAACTGTAAAGTTTGGTGCATGTAGGTGCTATTGAAGTTGAGATTTTTGGCTTAGAGTCTTAAAAAAAGAAATTCATTCTGAGAAAACAGCCTTTAAAGGTGTGTGTGTTTTGTAAAAAAAAAAAACAACAACACATTTTTACACAAAAATAGTGTAATTTTCTTGTTTATATTTCCAGAACATTGGATGAATCCAGGTTCAAAATTTGTGTTTCATTTTGTCGACACAGCAGAGTTAAAAGTCAATTTCTGACATCTCTTTGTATCACTCCATTAATCAGATATTACGGTCAAAAATATAATAATGTTTGCAATGTTTTTGGTTTAAAATGTTATATAAATCAGGCTATAAATGATATATTAACTATTCTGTAAAAACCTTTAGAATGTAGACTGGAATGTATGTATGTGTGACTGATGTAAAGATTAAAAAAAACGTTAAAAGTTAGGACAACCATTTTTTGTACCACCATTTTTCTGACATTTTATCTTTAAGTATGAAAAGTAACTAAATATGTTCTAGTTTGCATCTACACCCAGGACAGAATTCTGAACTACATTTTGTGTATTAAAAAAATGTTTTCCACCCATCTGAAAGAATACATGCTATAAAAGCAAAATTAGCCCAAAATCTCAAAATTATTTGCAGTGTCTTCCCTTTAGCTCATGTTTGTGAACTCAGGGATGGTTCGATCACGTCTTTTCCACCCTCCTAACTGAAGTCACAACTCGGCGCTGACAAACGCACCTTGATGGAAGCTCCGGCAAAGTGGGCGAGTTGTTTGATGTGCTGGCCCTTCTTGCCGATCAGGGCCCCGACTGCCTGAGTTGGAATAAAGAGGTAGACAACCTCCTGCTCTTGAGCCTGTTGCTGAGGGAGAAAAACACAGAGAAAAATAGATTTTATGACAACTTTTGTTATTAATTTAATCTTTAACGCCACACTGTGAAGCTCTTTGAGTTGCATTTTATGTTTAAAAAGGTTCCATATTATTATTATTACTACTACACTGTCACTAAACTCTACCAGAGAGGCTGGCAATTAAAAAAAACATTCAGAACTGCTTTTAAATAGCTGCAAAAGTTCTGATTAAGAGCAGCTGAAAAGTTAAATTGAGCTCTCTTTAAGGGTTTTCTCTTTGGGTAAACATCTTCCAAGCCCAGTATTTCCTATTAAGGCCGATGGTTGCCCTATTTTTTGCCTTCTCTCTCTAACACTCGCGTACTCGAGGTTTATAAAGTGAATTTTTACGGGCCACAGGACAACTGTGGGCTGAAAAGTCCCCATCCAGAAATATTTGTGGTGTTCTGGTGACTCGTTGATGGTACGCAGGAATGCCAGACTCTCAGTTCTACACAGACGCTGGCTGAGAGGTTGTCATGGTTTGTTATATTTATGTCTCCCTCTCCATTAGTCTTAAATCTCCCTCTTTTTCTTTATAATGTGGCATTAAATACCATAAGTTGCTCGCAAAGACAGACTTTCAAACACAAACAAACACAATAAATTAGTGGTCACGTTGTCTGTATTGCAGATTCGAGGGGGGGACATACTGAGTGCTGGTGGGTGATGGCACTTGCTGGAGGAACCCCGTACAGGCCACTGAGATGTGAAGAGTGACTCTGAAAGTGAAAAGTGACAAGCAGACTGATCAGATGGCACACTGACACACACGCATCCACAGGCACATGCACGTACACATGTCGAGCTCCCTGTTGAGGGGAATTTCAGGGCATTAACTCGCAGTGAATCACACACTAACTTTCTTGACTACGAAACACGCGAACACATTCTCGCACACTGTCTCACACCACTCCGGCCCGACCTCGTCAGGCGATGAGTGGAGACTTTGTTTTACAGACAAACTGACTCATCTGTGGAGAAGATGGGGGAATTTTTGGACCGCTTCAAACTGTGTGCAACATCATGCAGGAAGACCTGAGTCAACACCGTATTGTTTTTTCTAAAAGCACTTCAGGGGGAACCTGGTTTACCATGTGTTCGAGACAAATTGCTTTATCAAGTCAAAACTGATCCCTGCTGGCGCTGTGCGTGGCTGCGCTGGCCGTGTAAAACCAACCAAGTCGGTCTGAAAAAGGACATTTTTAAAATATTTTTTCCCACCTTTTATGGTGGTGTGCAGAGGGTAGTAAAAAAGGCATACTCACTAAGAATGGGTTGTACCCTGCTGGTGCAACATGGGGCACTGCACCGCGTGGTCCAGCAGCAGGGGGCAGCACCGGCAAACCCGAGGAGAAGATGCCCAGAGCGTTCAGGTTCAAGCCTGGGATCAGGTTAGCCTGTTGCTGAGCAGAAGAAGAGAGGCAGGTTTAATCACCAGTTGAAAAGGATTTAAGGCTTGTCCATTCATTTTTAAAGATTGAAGTTTTAATCCAGAAGCTGTGACGCTTTTGACTGCAAGAGGAAGCTGACTACAACTACAGTGAGCAAGAACATCTTCAGCTAATAAAAGGTAAAGACAAGAATGAAGCAAACTCAAGTGACTCCTTCTAAGTAAGTACATTCAAAACTGTTTGTTCAATGATAAAGACAATGTCTTTGACTCAAAGAGTAAGAAAAGTAAACACATCCTGCAAAACACAAGTTGGGTCTGAGACACTGAGTCAGCAAGCATTCTGATAATTGAATAATCTTTATATCGTTAAGCCTCCGCAGCACAAGCAGTTTCTGTGTCTTTTCAATGGCTTCTGTAATGTTTTTATTCACTGTGGGCCCATTTTTTACTGCAATATATAAGTCATGCACCTTTCTGCAAACGACAGACAATAAGGAGGGAGAAGACAAGATTGTTATTTGTTGAATATAACACATCTGAATTTCTTTGATAAGCTATCCTGTTATAAGTTACCATGCCCCAATGTGTTACCAATACTGAAACGTTTATATAATATCTTAAATCTAATTTAACGGGGTGAATATTTTTTCCAGGATCCGGTTTGTGCAAAAGGTTGGTTTTTAGTGAATTTTTTAAAAATGTGATTTCGTTATTTTAAGCTTCCTGACAGAAATGCTCCTCGCACATGATTCATTCAAGGCTGTCAGATATGTAAATATCTGAAAATAATTCAGATTTTTGCTGTTTCTTGCTCTTAAAAATGGTGTCAGTGTTGTAGGGTTCTGAGAGTTAATCAAACTAAATTATCTCTCTGGTTCCAGTTTCTAAAATACAAGTGTGTGCTTCTTTTCTTTGTTTCCTTTTATACGAAATTTAATTTTATTTGAGTTTTGATTGTTGTTTGGCAGCAGCAGTTTGAAAATGGCACTTTGGACCAGTGCTGCAGCCAAGACCACATAAACTGAGACCAAGTCATGACCAAGATCAGTGCAAGTCTCCACTCACACGACACACTTATGATAAAAAGAGGAATGACTCGTCAGACTGATATGAAGGACACACACTCTCATGAAAACAAGATTCCTCTTCGTTCACCTCTTTTATTGCAGGTGTGAATTTTATATAGTGGAATTTTACTTTTTATGAGCAAACAAATACAAACAAACACCGACTTCACTATTTTTATTCAACACTCCTCTATATGTTAATACTGTCCTACTCCATAGAGAATGTTTTCACCCTTCCAGGTGTTAATCCAGAGTTTGAGATAAAACATTTTCTTTAAAATTACTACGTAATTACAACGACTCTCACTGTTCTCCGAAACCTCCGACACATGTGAGTGTAAATTATTGACACTTCATAAATCCAACAGATGATTTTTTTTCCTGTTTGTGATTTGACCTGAAAGATATTCAAAGATTTTGCCTTCTCTCTCTCTCTCTTTCACCTTACTTCAATATATCTGTGAATGAAGGTAACTTTGGATCTTGATTCAGGAGACGATGAATTTGATATAGCATGTATTTATATATCAGATGCACGTTTGATGTGTTGATATATGCCGTTTTATTACTGTTGCTCCTCATGTATTCATTCCTGTGTACTCTAGTGATTACCAAGTTGTTTTTAGATGTTTATTATACAGCGCAGTTTGTATGATTAACTACACCAGCATCCACAGAGCGTGTCAGTATAAATATGGGTGTGGTTTTTTACTCACTTGACATGGAGTACGTGTGCAGGCGCTACCCTCTTTTCCTTCACAGCCTTGCACGTGTACCTAAAACCATCCCCTCATTCAACACTGCTTATCCATGTTTTACCATTCGACAAACACATTACTATTTTTGTGCGAGCATCGGGTTTTTTTTGGGTGAGGTGTCGTCTTACTGTCTCATGTCTGTAGAGACCCTGCAGCCTTCTGTCCGTATTATCTTATTTTCTCAGTTTGTTTGGAAATGAGACCCACCAGTCAACTATCTTTGCGGTGCAGTTACGGACAGCTCCAACAAATTGTGATTGATTCTACCTTTAAGTTTTATAGCCTTTGAATAATATTAATAGGACATGAGGTTCAGTTAGCTTAGTTACCTTCAGTGGAATACTTTTATACATTTCAGAGCCTGTACTTTATTACTTTTACTTGAGTAAATAGGTTGAATCAGTCTTTTATTCATATTTGAATGTGTGTACATTTGCCACCTCTTCTGTCGAACAATTGCTCAGTACATGGATACCCTGGCAGTTGTGGCCTCGACTGGTCTTGAAATAAAAAAAAATTCTGAGACTGGGTTCAAATAATTGAAATGTCATAAATCCAACAGCTGTTTTCTCATGTTTGTGAGTTGATCTGAACAAAATATTGATAGAATAATGATCCAAATTCCAAGACCGATAACAAGTACTACAACATTACCCTGCTCTCTGGAAAACAGTAAACACATGACTGTTCAATATGCCAAATTAATAACTGATTTATTGAGAAAATAATCCACAAATAAACTGATAATAAAAGCAAAGCAAGTTTGTCACAGCCCTTCTGTGTGAACTGCTCCTTTACTCCCACTCACTCCGTGTACAGATTGAAATAATTCTCCAGCTTAAAAACCCTGCACTGTCTGGAAAATCCACTGTCACAGTGCTGAAAACAGGGCTGGGTTTATTTTTAGCTCATGAGAAGTTGATGTTTTTCGGTGGTACGCTGGCACAACAAAAACGTGTCTCCCTCACAGTCAAGTCAGCTATTCTGGCTTCCTGTTTCGTGAGGAGACACGCGGTCTCCTTTCACTTCCTTGTTCCCAGAGAGCTGTGTAATATCCACAGTGTCACGCTAGATGGCCCTAACCGCTTGCTGTGGAGCCTGCGCTCAACCCCGACAGGTGCCAGAGCTGCTCTCACCAGCCGGTGCAATTTAACCGCATGCTGCGTGATGCCACTTGATGATCGCTCCCGGAGCCAATATTTGGACAGTCAGATAGAGGGAGGAGATTGTCAACTTGTGTGAAAGTAGCACAGAAGAAGAAGCAGACACAGAGATTCTGAATTTACTCAACAAGCGGCTGCCGCTCGTCATCACAGGGAAACGCAATCACTTCATCAGCATCCGTCTCTGCTTTACTGCATCGCAGCAGGGAGGGTTTCACCCCGTGATATCATCACTATCTCTCTTCCTCTGAGGTTGACCTCCCTGCGCCGCAGCACCGGTGATGTCATCAGGCCAGTGTGAAAGAGGAGCAGGGCCAGAGCGAGCGAGAGGAGGGAGAGCAGGCGGCCTACAGATATCAGATGGATGCTGGGAAACGCAGTGTGTTACAGCAGGAACACAGACACACACAGCGGGGAAGCGAGCGTGAGTCAGAGGCTCCGCGGAACAGACACTCACATACACACACGTACGCAGACATGCTGTGCTCAAACGACTCACTGATGAGCTATTCTGCGATCGTTTATCCATTAACACACACATTACTAATGCTGGTGGTAACATGCTATCCTCCTGTATATCTTCACTCCCTCTCCGTTGTTCACCTGTCAGTCTATGAGTCAACCTGAGATCATGTCCCCACACACACACACACACACACACACACACACACACAGACACACAGATGGTAACCTTTGAGCTCAGCTTACGTTTATAGCAGCAATGTCATTCTCGTAGGCTTCCCTCAGCTTCCCCATGATCTCGATCTGGGCTTTGCCAAGCGCCTCCAAGCTGCCCTTCACCGTGATGGTCCTCTCAAAGTTGTAGGTTAAGTCGTGTAACCTGCGACCAAGGAGATGGCACACAGACACACACACACACACACACACACACACACACACACACACGTAAGCGTATGATACACAGCAGGCACACTCATATTCTGCTCACATGTTTTTCTCAGAAGGTGGAGGTGTGTGAACTGGTTTTAAATGCATTTCCTGTCCTTTGTGTGTTTATCTCACTTAAGTGTAACTGAAGGTTGTAGCGTCAACACCCTCAAATGCAATCTAAAATGAGCTAAAGATGGAGGACACAGGAGATTTAAAAAAAAGGAGAATGTTGAAAAATCAAGCAACGGAGGCTGACTTTCAGTTCCTTAAGTCAAGCTCCAAAAACACTGGTTCACTACACTTCCCATGATGTAGCTCGATCCGGACTGAAGGTCAAGTCAATCTGGGCCCAGATGACAAGTGTAACGTTTTCTATTTTGAATGCATCTATTGATCAATAAATAATAATTATAAGTGACACTAACCAAAAACTGTAACACACTTTTTAATAACTAGATGCTAAAAGAATAACTGCACCTCTTTTCTACATAGATTTAAAAATCGTATCAGTTGTTGTCAGCAAATTCAACCATAATTTGATCATTTTCACCTTTTTTTTTTTTTTTAATTTTGCTTTATTGCAGACTGCATTTTTTAATAATTAATCATGAAAGACTGGAGATGTGAGAGATGTGGAGTTAATTAATTGATAAAATGGTAGCCTATTTTGTTATCGCCAATTGTTCCAGACCTCTGACCTTGAAGTAAAGATGCAGGCTGTTCGGTAACATGTTTGAGAACCCGTGTTGTACAGGACAGATGGTAGAATATTCTTGAAGCTTAATATACTGAGAAATCTTGCACATTGGTATTGCATTTTTTTTGGTACACAACTGCAGAGCTCTCTCATTTAAACAATGGTCATGTTCCAGATTGTCAGACGTGCATTATCTCAGGATGAACTCCTCGAGATGCATTGTCTCATTTTAAGAGGGGACCAAACAAACGCTCGCAAATTGGAAGCAAAACAGAGCGAGGCGCATAAATATGTAACACAACAGTTACAACACAAAGAAAAAACAAAGAAGACAGAACAAAGACGGAACAACTGAAAGAAGTCGCAACCTTAAACTAGACATGATCAGAAGAAAAGAAATAATGATCAATATAAATAAATAAAGGAACAAAAGAAGAGTGATATGCAGACAATCTGTTTAAAGAAGAGGAAATAAAACTTTTTTTAAATACAGTGACAGAGAAGAGATATTGAAAGATATTTCATCCCAGTCAGAGGGACCCTGAAACACAAAAAGCTTTTTTTGCCAAAATCATTTGAATTTTCTTCCAGTTTATTCATTGCTGACAATTTTTTAAAATTTGTCCTCACAGAAGTTCTTCTATCAGTCAATTTTTTCTCAATTTTTTCTCTTTCTTGTCTTGGGTCTTTAAATCATATAACATGAGTGTGTTCTCAGACTGTTCAGGATCGTGTTTGTGTTTATACTCCATGAATGAATTAATGTGTGTGTGACCTTGTCTGATTGACCTCGTGTGACAGTGTGTTTATGAGATGAATTGTTGTGTTGTGTAATGTCTCTGTTCTGTTCTATGCACTAAATTTAACTGATACAAATGATTTTTTCTTTTGTCATGTAGTTTCTGCCTGGAGAATGGCCACGTTTCAAGCCTCAGAAGAATTCTCCAATTCTCCAATTCTAAATTTTAAACAAAAAAACATACATAGGCACATAAAAAGGGTCTGATCAGAGCTTCTTAGTGAATCATTTCATTCATAAGGAAAAAAAGGGTTTTACACAATAAGCAGAGTTAAAGTTAAGGCCTGTAAAATAAATTGAAACCCCTGAAATTGCTTTTATTGTTTATATCATATTTTTATTTGTATATTATTATGTTATATATATATATTATTCATTTTGTTCTATTTTCTATTTATGCTTCTTGACTGATAGTACTTGCTTTTATATCTACTTGTACTGTGTTTAGCGTTCCACACCAAAAAAACGAGTCAAACTCCCTGTGTGTGAAAACCAACATGGCAGAAAGCCTGATGGGAAAGACCGTGTTAATGACGTGTGTTCACACTGGCTGAAGACTTTAGATGGTCGTTTGATTACAGAGTTGGTTGTATGCAAGTTAAAAAAACACAGTGCATTGTACAGTGAGGTTGGCTGACGTGAGATATCTTTCCTTGCCCCTGTTGAGCATTCAGAAATATCTCCCAGTCGTGTTTAACGACGAAGGTTAGCGACCACTTTGTGACTGAAGGTCAGGTCAAAGGCTGGAGCTACCGTACTGCAGTTTGCATCCATGTCTGTCCAGCCTAGGTAGTGAAGACTTTAAAGGAACTTTATGAACATAATTCATTATTATTATTGTTCTTGGAGAAGTATGATTCCAGTGAATAGTTTGCAGTGCAGTGAATTGCAACTTGTTGTGTCAAATTTACGAAATTTCCTCCAGGGGACAGATGCATTAAACTCTATGCAAATTTATGACTAAAACCATGTGAATGTGCAAACAAAAGCCATGCACATGCTTTCTTTTGGTTGGATTTATAAACCTGGTGATCCTGTTTTTTAAATCTGAGTCATTGTTGTCTTGGGTGCACATGCACAAGCTTCCTTTCCACTCCCACATTTATCAGTAAATGGATGTAGAAAGACGTACAAGGCCTTGTTTCTGCAGCCAAGTGTCTAACAATGTGAAATACTTCAACAATATCAAACTGTGTCTGATATGGAATCACTCACATGAAAGTCTTGCACATGGCATTTACTACCCCACTGAAATGTAATAAAATGAACGAGGCGATCTCAGACAGATGCTGGCATGGCTACAGCCAGCGTGGTACCCTGATGCAGGCAGTCTGTGGGAATGCCCTGCAGTGAATTCCTTCTGGTCAGTTGTAATAAATGTCCTCACAGAAACCCTTCTCATTGTTGTTCCTAAATGTCCTACTGTGTGCACGGTAAGGGACAAAACAGAGGGGTTTTCTGTGAGTATAATGAGATGTGTAAAACTGTATTGCTAAATTGATGATTGTTTTGAATTGGAAGATAAGCACTCCAAACTCTTTTATTGTAAACAGTTGTTCGGAGAGTTTGTAAAGGTAATCGGGATGGAACGAGCTGCCGCCAAATTAAGGCACCATGATCCTGGACTAGAAGCATCATGGAACACAATCAGGTCCTATTTGAACTCCATAGCGGATTAAGTGTAACCGTGTAGCTCGTGAATTTGCAGTGTTGCTTTTGTTTTCTTAGTGTATATGTATATATATTTACTGTGTATGTAACGCATGTTTGTATGTGACATATGCTCAGTCTGTACAATAAAAAAAGAAATATAAATAAACGGATATAGAAAAACGCACTGAACAGCCGTCATTACGTGCAACAGTTACTCGAGGCTGTGGCTTTTTTAGCATCTGCGCCATCAATGCAAAAATATCTCCATCATTCTTTAACGTCAGAACGATGATCAATGATTAACCTACAGAGCTCCTAATTAAATAGATTTTAGCTCATAAACAATTTAAAATTCAGTTTAAAGATGTTCCTCTCTGTGACATTTTACTGGACATGTATAGACTGTAAAACAAGTGTTTTACTCTCTGACCTTATATTTTACACCCATTCATCATTTCAGCTGGAGTTATCTGGTGTTATATGGTGTAAAGTATGTTGCACACCTTCTCACCATACATGCTTCCTTTATTTATGTGTGGGAAGAGATGTGTGTGTGTTTTTTTGTGCGTAATACATAGTTTATACATCTGGCCCCAGATGTTCATGAGATATCGCATTCACTAAAATGAGACAGAGTGAAAACACAACGTCTGAGGCCACGGCTATCTCTGCGGTGGAGGCATAAGAATTAAAAAACCTGAAAGTGGTTTGATTTTTCAGCTATGATGCTCCCTTCTGATCTGGAAACATGAATGAAATATTTGTTTTTATCACCTTTACTACAGGTGAGCTGTGTAAGTCTTATTACAGGAATCAAACAAGCGATCGCTCCATAAAGCACTTCGGGCCTTTGAGGCAGAACCGATCTATTCTGCCATCAGTGTCGCTGGACGTGGAGGACACTCTGAAGGGATTTCACACTAAACATCAATATCGAACGTACTGTTAGCCTCTCCTCAGAAGAACCCTCTTCTTCCCTTCTCTCTCTTTGCCTCCCTCCTCCTTCTCCTCCTCTCTGTCTCTTTCTCAAGCCTCATTACATCCTCAGAGCTCACGGAGACAGAGCAATTCATTAGCCCTAAATGAACGAAGGTTGGTGAGCATGGTCCGTTAAATGGGGTGTAACTGCCACCTCTCTAATATCATGTTCTGGAGTGAAGGAGCTGTAATCAACTCTTCTCATTTGTTCGCTAACAACTCAGTTAAGTGAAACCACATGCTGGGAGGCTAATGAGCGCGGGTGGAGACAGGTGTGGCACCGACAAATCACCGCCTGGCATCTGCGCGCGTTAGTCAGAACTGTCCTTGGACGAAAAATAATCGCCCACCGTTCCAAAATCATGTTTGTTTTGAAAAAAGAGGAAAGCGAGAGTGGCGACTTACGAGGAGATGGTAATCTTGGTCCCTGTCTCCTCCTCGATCTTCTTCAGGTTGCGGCCCTCCTTACCAATCAGCCGGCCCACGAGGCTGTTGTGGGCGAGGATTTTCAGGGCGATTTCCTCCGTCCTACACACACAAACACACAACCACACACACACAGGTTGAGGGAGATAACAGTAGATAAGTTCTGCTGAGTGTCAGTGATGCGGTGTAAGGAATGTCATGGTGTGATGGGATGAACAGGAATGTGGATTGCTGCCCAGCTGGAAGTGCTGCTGTAAGCATGAAGGCACAGTGTTAAGACATTTGTGTGAGATGCTTACTTTTTTTTTGCCAAAATTGACAGAAAAAATAGAAGAAGAAGATCAATTTAAATATATTTTGCAGCTGACTGTTTGTCCTTCGGAACCCAAAAGCTGCTGTAGCATGAAGACACTTTTTCATTGCAGTTAACAGTAAACAAGCTGCTGCTACAACAGCGCGAAAAGGCTTCTGGTCACTGCGGGTGAAGATCTGTTGATAATCTCCCTCTACAGCACATGAAACTATAGATTCTCTCCTGGGTTTCTGCATGATTTGTTTAGTTTTTTATTGAATTTTCTTCGATCAAGCCTTATCTAACATCAAACTGGATCGCCCTGAATCACTCCAAATTTTGAAACCACCCACTGCTGCTTAACCATAATGCAAGCGGATCTCATGTGGCCTAAGATTTAAAAATGTCTGCAAAACGTTCAGCTGCTGAGCTTAGTCTAGTTTATTCTCCCAGCAGATCTGGATCTGCACCAAAATCCAACTGGATATACTTCTTCTAAAACTATGAAAGATATGTGAAAACTCTAAGTACCTCTCTGAACCCTCATCTCAGCTGCACAATGGTGGTGGTTGCAAAAAGAGACTTCCATTCTATAAAAGCATATAGATATAGAAGCCGAAGAAAAGGCCATGGCTGAGAACTGGTATTCTTTCTCTTGCCACTGCAGTTGGCAGATTTAAAAATATTCAGCCGGAAAAGAGAGAGAGACCAAGCTAAAATGAAAAGTGAGTCCCATTTTCTTCTGTACTGTACAAATTATGATGATTTAAGAGGGTTCATTTTCCATGAAATAGCTCGACAGGACCCTGAAATGTTCTGGCGAACTGATGGGCACAAATGAAAATGGTTGTTTAATTTCAACGATTAAGTCTTGAACTATGTCTCAAAAGCCTGCAGCAGGAGGGGAGATGAACTATTTAACTAATATTTATTTTATTTCTGCAGTATTACATAAAAATAAAAGTTTTTTTTTAAATAAATAATTAGTTTAGTTATAAATGGTTTAGTAGTCTTTATTCTGCCTAAAATTAATACTAAATTACACCGTTTTTTTTCATGGAAACTTTCATGCAATTATTAGAAAATAACTGATCGTCGATCCAAAGCCATTAGCAGCAATGTTTGGCATTCAGCCCAAAGCAAACTTTCCCATAACTTTGCAAAAGCGTGCTGGCTCTCATGACTTTACGAGCTCGACGTCTCATCCTTTTTAAGTGGAAACGTGATTCACTACCTGGGCATGATCGATCAGTCAAACAGGTTCTACAGTTTGTCAAACTTAAGAACAACAGATTCTAGAAAACCTCTTTCAAGACAAAGGGATCATTTATGGTTAGCATCAGTAACCGGATGGTTCAACCCCGCCCATTTCCCTTTCCCCTTTACATCATCCACTTTTTGTAATGTTTTTTTTTACTAATATTCTAGTATATTTATTTTAGTTTTGTAGTATTTAAGTATTTTTCCCTCATTGTTTATATACTGGAGAGTTATTGGGATGGATTATTTCTCTATAATCCATATTCCTGCTCTGTGGGGTGAGTGTAAATATGAATTAAGGCTGTGGTTGGGTGGAGGGTAACCAGATGCGGGCGGGGTGCTGTATGTGTATGTGTGTGTGTTTGGAGGGGTGGGGCATGCTATCATCTCATCTGTGTGCTGATCTCTGCTGTAAAGTGAAGTCAGTTTGGGGTGAGCAGTCGGGCAACTGAGGGTAGATGACAGTGTTGTGGGTTGAGCTGTGTGAGGTTTCACTGGGCACCTCCTTAGTGAAACGACTGGGTGTGGGGTGCCTGAGGTGACAGGTTCATAACCGGCAGGGCCGGATGGTGTTTTGAGTTGATTTTTAAGAGGAGGATTTGTCTTTCTTTTTTTTTTTTTGCTTTCATGCCAAATGTTTTTTTTCAATTAGAAGAAATATTGGTGGCATTAAGAGCTACAACCCACTTACTACTGTTTACATCTGTGTCACATTCATCTCAGTTATTGAACACATGCTGGTGCAATTGAGACACTTTTACTTTTCCCCCCATTTTCTTTATTTCCAAATTTTAAAGAATAACTCCCCTAATTTTACACATTAGAGTGTGTTTACAGGCCTTGGGTAGTACGTACTACTGCATATATGAAAAAAGAAGTATAAATCCTTTTATGGTCCAGAGGAAGCTGAATATAATCTGATAAATTGCCCCCAGTGATGTTACTCAGCGGTTTAGGTGCATTGTTGGTAATGTAGGCACAAGATTTAGAAAAGCAGTCCTGTAACAATTTTGGACTCATTAGGAACAGTTTGAAAACTACAAAACAAACCAGAGATATTGGCGTTGTATTCAACATATTCTTCTTCCATTTTGCATATATTATCCACAATGCATGTAGTGACATCACTGGAGCAAATTCATCAGATAAGATGCAGCTTCCTCTTAAAGTTGGTGGCGATACCCTGCCGAAAGTTAGATGTGCCATCTCTCCCTTGCTGCATGGTAACTATGAAGCTACGGCCATACAGCAGACTAGCTTAGCATAAAGACTAGGCTCCTTTCTAAATGAATGGGTGAGAGACAGAGCTTCCCTTTCAATGGTCACCTGGACATACAATCTGTATATATAGAATCACCAGTCAAATCTGGTAAAAAAAATACCAAAAAAAAGTTTAAAAGTTTGGTGACTTTGTTCCCAAAATAAAGTTTAAACCGCCCTTTCCCCACAGGTTATTCTCTGGTTTCTTGAAACACATTTCCTTAAAGTTATTCCTTTAACAGTTTGAAATCTGACTTAAATTTCTTTCTGGCAAACTCAAGAAGAAAACACAGATGTGGCTACAAAACATTAATTTCCTTTGGATGTCAGGAAGCAAAGTGAGATCACAGCAAAAGGTGAAAAATGTTGTTTAGATCGAACGCTTCACACGCACGCTCACCAGCTTCAATCATCACAGCCTGAAATGTTCTATGGATCAATGAGCGACCACAGAATGATATCTTCTAGAATTTATCTTGCATGTCTGCGTCTATTTAAAAGGAAGCATATGTCTTGCTCTGAATCCAGCATTGTAGGATTGAGCCGTCACCAACAACACTGAGTGTGTGCACACATGGCCAGGGGCGATGTTCGGCGGGACAGCCCCCCTTGTCAAACAACACACTTAAAAAAACGAGTAGTGGCAAACGCTGGCACAATGTGTTAAAGGTTGATGCAGGAGCTCCGGGAGTTTAAAAGGTGCAGTGTCTTGTTAAAAGTGTCAAGCCCTATTAGACATGTTGGCCTCGTTTCTTAAATGCTAAGCTGCGATCACGTGTTAGCCTATGTGAGTGTGTCGTGCGCACTGTGTTTACTGTGTCAGTGGTGAGTGGTCTCACTGCCCGCACAGTCAGATTAAAAGGTCTGCAGGCAGGTTAAAGGATAAGATTATAGCCCTGTCGACATTCTGGCTAATCTCCCTGTGGGAGTGTATACATGTTCCTGCAGAAACACGGCTAAGTGTGTTTACGCACACGTTCGTGAATGTTTGTCGGGGTGCCGACTCACGTCTTGGTCTCGCAGGCTTCCTTCTGCATGATGTCCAGGATCATGCGACAGGCGGAGGAGCAGCCCTCTGGAGTCGAGTGGATGGTGATGGGCTTTTCTGCTGCGCCGGCATTTTCCTTCCGATGAATGTCCACCCTGAGATGACAACATTGAGAGGGAACGAGAGGGAGGAGAGAGCAGAAAGTCAAACCTACGTGCTTATTTCTGTATAAATGAATAATAAAGTCATATTGTGACTTAAAGGTGGAGCAGACATGAAGACAGAACAGTAAACATGTGATCTTCTTCCACTGAAAACCAAAAAACAAAGTGCCAGGCGAGATCTAACGTGAGAGAGTAGCTCACTTCGAGTGTGTCTGTTTGGTGACATCCTTGATGGTCTGGCCGCCCTTGCCGATGATGGCCCCAACCATCTGGTTAGGCACGAGTATGCGCATGGGTAAGTCAAGTTGTCTTGGGTGTGGAGCGCCAAAGTCCCCCGAGGTGCCGGGCTGAGAGCTGCCCTGGTCCCGGGACGACCGACCTCCACGCCGCGTGCGGGGAGCCTGGTCAGGCGGAGCAGCATCCATGTCCACAATATATGACACCTTGAAAGAGTAGTCCTCAAACTGGTGTCCTGTTAACTTCTCAATGGCTCTGTGGGGAGAAACACAAGATGGAGGAGCAGAAAGAGGAGGTATGAGGCTATAAAACTGCAGCGGAGAGTAGGACAGTATTCTGTGAAGAATGAGAAACAGTTTCAAATGTTCTGAATTCATATATATAGATATTCTAACACCAGCGATCACAGTTTTCAGGTCATTTTCTAAAAGATTTTCCTCTACACTGGAACACCTTAACAACAGGAAAAAACTGTGTGATCATAGAGAATGCTAGAGGAGATACAAGGTTGTCTTTTTAACTCTACTGCTGTACTCCTCCTGATATTCACTGGGCAGGATTATGTCATCGTCACTCTGGGTGGACATTTTCAAAAAGCCCAGTTAGGACGGAAGGTTGACATGGAGAGAAATTAGTACATTTAACCCAGCTCAATGTGGATGCATACTTTAATAAAAGTCGGTATTTTTTCTGCCGTCATCTTTACATTAACTGTGTGGTCACTTCCATGTTTGTTTATGTAGCTGTTGTGAATGTTAGCTGTTAATAAAAAAATAATTCCCATGGTAAATAATAGTTATGACAAAAAAGTTGACATTTTTAAATAATAACTTATCATGAGAAAAGAGTAATAGTTATGAAAAAAAGTCTAAATCAAGATAAGATAAAACACCTTAATCATGAGATAAGAAGTCGAAATAATTTACTTTTTTTTTTATTTTTCTCTTATAATTTTGACTTTTTATGTCATACTATCCAGAATGCTTTTTTTCATTTTTTCAAGCTTAGTTTTCATATTATTTTCCTTGTTTAATTGGCAGAAATGGGCTTCCACAGATATTCTAGTTTTGACCTTGTTCTGACCCTTGTGTATATGTACGAAGTATGTGAACAATGATGCTTGTGTTGCTGCTGTTTGTGCGTACACGCAGGTACTTGCATCAGTATTTGTGCTGCTTACACTTTAGTTTCTTCCTTGGTTGCGTACGTAACATTCACCACTGCTGTTTCTGTATCAGTGTTCACTGTGAAACAAGACAGAGAGACAAAAAGCAAAACCATGAGGTACAGTTAACAAAGGCACAGACACACGTAGCAGGTCTTTGTTGTTGCCGTAGGTGAGTCGGAAACGCATCCAGGTTCCCGTGGTGACCCAAAGAGCCACTCGTCTGTGTGAATCCATTACAGCCGTCACCACTCTGGCTTCCCTCCAGATCCTGCTGCTGCCTCTACACACAGGAGCTGCTGAACACAATAGCCTCTCTGCCACTTGCACAATAACAGATTTAAGTTTGACATGACAGTCTAAACAAAGCAGGTAATCTGTGATAAAGCGGGATGCAGTGAACAACAGAGATACACCTGGGGAAGACCTGTGGTCCTGTGCTGCTCAGAGCAGAGAGAACTTATAACTTACAGTTGTGTGTAAGGAAACACAACCATGAACTGAGGGGTGAATTTAATCGGGTAATTTCAGTGATGTAATGTAAAGTACATTGACTCAAGTACCTATTTAAGCACATGTTGGAGACAAATATTATATTTTAAACTCCACTACATTTATTTGATAACTTCAGTTGCTTTCGTGCTGCATTGGAGTCAAAGTAGCACATTTTACACTTTTCGTCAATCACATTAAAAACACTGATCGGAAAACATACTGAACATTAGATCCAGGCAAATAATCGGTCGACCTGTAGTATACGGTACTTGAGTGTTTTTATGATGACTAACTTTACCTCCATTGAAGTGTTGTTTTACCTAAGTATTGAGCATTACTACATATCAGGTCACATCTGTTACAGAGTAAAAACCCATGAAGCAGTTTGTTAACTGTAAAATAATAAAGTGTTATGTCATCGTGGGTTCGAGTGTCCAAATCAATTAACATTGCTGTTATTACCATTGTCCCTGTTGTTCTGTTTCTCATATCCGTCTTCGCCTATGGTTGTTTGTTTCTGCCCGTCATGTCTGTGCCTGCCTATGTTTGCTTGTTGTTTTGTTGTTTGTTTTAGCTTTGATGCACCGTAATTTGCTTGATTCTGCTTTTCCTGCTGCCCATATCTTTGTCCTGCTTTAACTGTATTTGACATACCTTCCATCATATTTTTGTTTTAAAAATATTTCTTGATTCTAGGTTGCTAACTTCTCACCTAGCTAGGGACTACGGAGGAAAACAAGCCTCCTGGCTAATTCTGTGTGTGTGTGTGTTTGCGTCTCTCTCTTTTTGCTGTTTGTGGTTGCAGCCTCTGGAGTGTTTTTATTGTTTATACATGTCCATGTTGTCGGCCTCTGTCATGTTTTATTCTGCTGCTGACTCCATAACAAGCTTCAGGCTATTTAATTCATGGGCCTTACTAATGCTCATTTCACCCTCAGTGATGTCTGGTTTTTGTTATTCATTGTTGGTCATTTTTAGTTTAATCGTGGGTTTTGCGCTCTTCTCCAGGTATTTCTCGTTGGGCTACAGTGAGAAAGACAGATGTGCAGATGATGGGAGGTTGATGGGGTGATGATTATTGGTGATACCTTCGTCCTTCAGTTGAACAAGGGTAAGTAACAAAGCATTATAATAACAGATGAACTTGCGATACTTTCAAGGTTTTACAAGCATTAGCTAATGGTTCACTTATGCTCTGCATTATATATGGATACGGGGGAGCCTTCTGTCCATACTGTTAACACGCGTTAATTTTGACCATAGCTTATGGATACGGACCAACGGACTAGTGTCTCCGGTAGTCGTGGGGAGCAATGTAGCACTGTAGCCAATAGTTTAAGTGAGACGCAACCACAGGACAGGAGGAAGACGTTTTAAAAATGGTGGAATGTTTAGAGGAGTGGTTATGTGAGTCGGTGACAAGCTCTCAGGAAGAGCGTTCAGCTTTGAAGTCGACTTTCAAAATGGCCAAACCGTGTAATTACAGCATCACGTGACTTTTTCTGATAAGCTTACATTGTGAAAGAAGTGACTGTAAAACCATGTCTAAGTCAGCCAGGCGCTAACCCGGAAGTTAGCCGGTTTGGTCTGTGGAAGTCTCGAGTGTGCACACTTTATGGGCCCTACAACACTGAAGATCCGGTTAATTTTATAGCCGGGACCCTTAGCTTTTCTGGCTTCATGCACCACTGAGCAGCTTTCATAGCAATGAATGGGGCTCCACCTCTAAAACGTCTGCATGATGTCACTTCGCCCAGTCATAGAGACAAACGGTTACTACAAAACAGGGGGGAGATCGGACGGTGGCGAACGAAAAGTTGAGGTCCATGCAAGAACAATTTGACTAGCCACTTAACATCCACCCAACATCAAGGACGCCTGAAAGTACGCGGGCTGTGACGGTTTTATCGTGTGAAACGGAGAGATCTATTTTTCTATGTAAAGGGAGCATAAAAAAGCCTTGAGTAGGCTAAGCAATAACAATAGTTTTAGAAGTATGCACCCAAATAAAAGTCGCTAACCATGTTACCATAGAAAAATGCTGTTCCGGTTAAGTGACCCATATTAGAGAGCTAGAAAAAAGTGGATAGGAAAGGATCATATTGTTGGTGAACATGTTTTTTTTAACTTTTACTTGAGCAAAATATTCTTGTCATGGGATATACTAATAGAAAATCTTTATGTTTTGGACTGTTGCTAGGACAAAGTGAACAACTGAATGAACTTTTACAGACCAAACAAACAATCAGGTTATTGGGAAAATAACTGCCAGAATAAATGGAAATGAAAGTAGTTGTGGTTTGCAGCCTTCAAGCGCAGGAAAAAAGTATGTAAGTGCTGTGCACTACACATATTCTTCTTCTCATTCTATTTTGCTTCAATAGACGGAGGAACGTTTTATATCCTGTGGAGAGTGTACCTTTAAGTATCTGTAGGTGGAGAGAGCTACAATGAACGTGATAACAAGAAAAAAAAAAGAAACACAGCATGTCTTATTGATAAAAATGCCTTCTGGTCCACGAAGGCCTCTGTCAGAAGAGACAACAGCATCTCCACTCTGTCAATGGTGGATCTCTGTTTGTGTAGCCGTTACATGTCAAAATGATGAGCCAACAAAGAAGCTCTTTCGTTGTGAGGATTGATGCTGAAAAAAACTGCAGAAGCTTTAGATATCTTTTAATAAAAAAGTGCTATTAACTCCATTACAGTGTCTGACAAGTAAGAATAATAGACTAGAATAAATGAGCCAAGACATGCGGGGTGTTAAAAAACGGGATTGTCTTTTTTAAAGGAGACTTTAGAAAGTCTCTCTGTCAGTGAAAACAATAACGTCTAAATCTGCAAGAGCGTGGTGGACAGTAGCAGCAGCAGCAGCAGTAGCAGCAGCAGCAGCAGTAGCAGCAGCAGCAGCAGCAGCAGCAGCAGCAACAGCAGCTCTGGAAGGGTTAAAAACCAGTGAGAGCGCCCAGCTGGCTTAGAGAGGGTGAGTGGGCAGAGCCTGGCATGGTGCCCGGTCCCGGCACTCACAGCCAGCTCTG
>OMLP01025100.1:0-17485 GCA_900302685.1 Spondyliosoma cantharus | reverse complement strand
CGCCACCGGCAGCCATCACCATGCCACACAAGAACATGGGAGTCCTCCAAAACCTCACCCCGTAACCAGAGCTCACGGAGAAAAGTGACAGGAAGTTGGGACGCAATTCGAATGGAGGGGGAAAGCTTTGATCGGGCGTTGTTACCGATGTTCGGAGGCAAAGAAAGACGAAGAAATCGCACATGAAGCGGGGCTGTTTCACGGCAGCGTACGGAGTCATTCCTCCCCTGGACTCTCTTTTAACACCTGTCATGACTACAGTGGGTGGCAGTTTGTCTTGGCTGCTTTTGACGCACAGAGAGATGCCGTTTGCGAGCATGCGCGCCCGTTTGTGTGTGAGTGTTAAACCCCCCCCCCTCACTACTTTTGCATTCATGTGTGTAGAAAGCTAAAAGTTCCTGGGGATGGCTCTGGAGCTTACTACTCGCACACATAAACACACAAACGCACCATCAGCGCCTCACCACAGGCGCCTGCAGTGTCCTCCCCCATTACCGCGATGCACCTCCCCAAAACAGATGCACACGCAAACACGTTACTACTGGACGTCTGCCATGTCTGCTCACTTTAATCCATACTGAAGCCAAGGGGAGCCATGGCGATACACAGTGCTTATTATAGAGGCTGCGTGTAATTTAAACGCCACTCTCCCCCAGTCAGACTCGTAAGACGCACACGCACGCACGCAGACGAGATGATAAAGGCTGATTTATACGCAGAGATGGGATATGTTAAGATAATGGGGTGTGTGTGGGATGATGGTAAGTCAAGTCACACAGAGAGACTCGACTCACTGGGAGGTCTTGTGTGTGCGTGCGTGTGTTGCCAAAGAGACACATGTGCATTGAACAGTTGGAGACAGATGATGATGACAAGTTAGCAGAGGAGGGAAGAAGACGGGTTCTGTACCTTGTTCCACGTTTTCTACAGTACCATACTGAGCTAGAAGGCCGTCCAAATCCTGAGGGAGAAATGAGAGCGTGAGTTATAGATACAAACTACGATGCTAAAACACACACAGTTACAAACACAAGCACCCACTCAAACACACACACACACACACACACACACACACACACACACACAGGTCTGGTGCTCCTAATGCTCCTCACTCAAAATCCCATTGACATTTGTAGTCAATAATAATATACAGTGGTGAAATAAGGTTTTGTTGATGTTGTGTGAGGTTTGTGAAATTTTGTCATGCGTGCTCATGTGCATGTTTTCAGACAGTATCTTTCTTTATTTTAAAAATGTAATCCCATTATTAATCTGAAATCTAACAATTATGTAATCCTGTTACATGTATTCTGTTAATCCCCAAGACGGATTACTCATCTACCCAGTAGTAAACAAAGTGTCTAAAATTGTCTCTGTCTGAAATGAACTAAACTAACATCATTGCTTCAGACAGTACTGCGCTATATGTCGACACTACAGTCGCATGTACTGTATGTGGGTACTGTTATTACCTGTGTTTTTATCAGCCACTTTCTTTAAGTTTTTCTTTTTATCTGTACTTATTTACATCCATATGCTGCTGTGACTGTGGCAGAATTTCTCCTCTGGGGGATCAATGGAGGAGACTCCAAAGTGTATACGATAGAAAAATAACCCCCTAAAAAAATGTAATCATGAACTTTAGTTAAGGTTTTGTTACAAAAACAGGGACTGTGTCCGGATGAATACCATGACCGACAACACAGCAGTAGCAGAGACAGCAGCGTACAGCGTGACATCAAACAAAAATATCAAATACACGAACTGTGGATTCTGTAAAGTTACGGTTCAGTTGGAAAGCATTGCTCGCAGTCTCCACCGTTCTGTAAGGCCACTTCTAGTTTACGGCATTAACAAAAGTTTTAGCACGGACCTCTGTTAATCACTCAGCCAGCGATACTGATCTCATAGTTGGCATGATAGCATGCATAAAAACTCTTGTTGATCAGGCAGGAGTGGTCTGTAAAGCACATTTTACTTCTTGGGAAATAAAATGTAAATTGGAGAAAGTATAAGCAGAATGGAAATTATAATAATATAAATGTAAATTGGAGAAAGTATTAGCAGAATGAGAATTATAATAATATAAAACGTAAATATAGCTCATAATACTTCTATTTCTTTTTACTTAAGTACCACTGATAAGTCAGGACTTTTACTTGTAATGGAGTATTTTTAAACTTTGGTATTTATTTTTCTTTAAGTGGAGGATATAAGAACTTCTTTCACCTCAGAGTGTCATATGTCAGATGTCTCCTAGTAACTGATTTATACAATCTTAGGTTCAACCAGCTAAGACATTGTATGGCCTATGTTTGTCATGGTGAAACCTGGTTTAGTTATTCCATTTATAACCAGCTAGTAGTTAAGGTGTGAAAGACTTTACTTTCTTTCATCCACTTTAGACGTGGTGTGCAGGGGTCCTAGTGTAGATTTCAATGAAAAAAAGGGTGTAAATAACTACTTCAAATCACTTTGGGATCTCAGGGCTTCCAGAAACTTGGTTTATACTTGGATGACAGATTTGACTATTTTAATACTTTTCTTTCAGTAGTTTTTGATGTTTTAAAACAAGTCCCCATCGACTTCATTCCTTTCAGTAGAATGCTGCAGAGCTCCAGAAATGTTTTGTGGACTACAAAACTTCACCTGACTTCAATCGGGCTGAGTACCTAATAACTTTATTTTACATTTTTGGGCGAGCTTTTCCTTTAACGTTAATAATCTTTTTTAAATTTCTAACTGGTCTGAAAAGTTTTAACAAGTTTTTATCGAGTGTGTAGACAACCAGTGGAAACCCAGAGCAGTGTGAGAGAATCCCAGGGATGATGACAGAGACACTTAACACAGAGAGAAACAATTCGGACCCCGGCGAGCTCGCACATGTTGACACAAAGACGCAGTGTCATCGTCACGGTAACAAACACTCACACTGACATAAGCACGGATACACACAGAGACACGCGCACATGCACTTAAAAACTACAGAGAAGTATAAAGGCCGGTGAGTCACTGGTTTATGTGCTACCTGGTGTTTCAACTGGGCGTCACTGTCACACACACACACACACACACACTCACATACACAAAGAGACAAACAACTGACCTCCCACTGTAGATGAGGGGGAATGTTCCGGATCTGGATCTTCCGACTCCTGCAGAGATGAGAGACACAGACGGAGTGGATTTAACAGACCTGAACCACACACTTACAGACATAAACACACACACACACTTGAGAATTACAGTCATCTGTTGTTGTTTACAGAAACTTATACACACTGGCCGTATCAACAGCTGAGAGGGAGAGATGTTGGGATGACGAGGGCAGGCGGGCAGAATGGTACCGTGTGTAATTAAACAGCCGGTGTCACGCTTACTTTGCGTAACACCCGCAGCTCATTACGCGAATCAAAGGACTCTCGCAGAGCCACCGAAGTAAACGTAGGTGTGTAGGTGAAGACGTATATATCAGAGAGCAGCAGTCGCTCTCATTAACACCCTCCCACGAGTGATATTCTTACTACACTCGCTGTGAGACATGTAGGTGACATGAAAAGACATGAAGAACAACATACTGACTGAAAATAAGAATGAAGACACTGCGATCTGTATCATGTATCACCCCATTCAGAAACTATCACTAAAAATTCGAGATCGGGTCCTGAAAGAAGTTGGTTGGAAGTCAGGGACGTGGGAAGTCAGTCACAGTCAGTGGTGCACGACATTCATGTTTTTAATATGAATAAATGTTGGCCATATAACTAACAGTTATTAACAACAATGTATGACAATTTGAGAATGTGTTGCACTACAGCAGACAGCAAACTTGAAACCCAACATACTATAGGTCAGAGCAGCCACATCAGCTACAGTCAACAACAGCAAGGAAATGAAGAGAGAGAAATTCCCCAGACTCCCTTTAAAAAATGCTCACTTTTGTGAGTTTTAAGTTTTAAGACACTTTATCAACTTTGTGAAATGCTTTCAATGACACATTCTTAATTATTATTCTTAATTACTTTTTGTACATTCAGCATATGTTATACATTCTCTCTCTTTCTCTCTCTCTCAATGGTTTTAATAATGCATTGTTTATGGGTTGCCCCATCAGCACCCCTAGTTCCCGCATCCATGGTAGAAGTCAAACAATTCACAGATAAATCCAAATGTGATAAAGGTGAAGCTGACTTGGAAAACTAGTGCTAAAATCTGACATGGAAAAACAGTCTACTCTGGAAATATGCAGAGGAAGACAAAGAAAAGGAACCAAAAAGGAAAAAAAATTACCCACACCACCCAACTAACAAACAAGATTTTCATTTATTCCTTGAAAATTTATTCATTTATTCCTCGACAATGCAGCACTCTTGATTTCAATTCACAATCATTTCGATTTCCATCCTTGTTTTTCGTGTCTTGTCAGTCTGACAGCTGTTTGAGCCTTTGTGAGTTTGATTAACGATAAAGTTGATCAAACCCTTAAATGACAAGAAGAAGAATATAATTATACTTGAATATGCTCTTGGTTTAATCACATCTTTAAGGTGATTTTTAATCAAAATGTGTCTGTCAGAGCTGACTGAAAGAATGTCCAGAGCTTTCACACAGCCTCCTACTCTCCGGAGAGTGTGCAGAAGTCACACAAACCGCTCGGTGACCACAAGCTGTTAACAGCCACATTAACGTGAGAGAGTCCTGCTCCGCAGTGGTCTAAAGAGCAGAGAGGAGGATGCATTTCAGCACAATTAGGAGGGAGAAGAGAGTGGAGGACCGAGACAAGGACATGAAGTGTAGGAGGAATGAGAAGCGATAATGAAAAGAGGACTGTACACATTTCCCCCAGTTTTTGCAATTTTTCTCCGAACATGTCTAAGCGCAAAAAGACCGCGGGTCAGACTTTCCTGTCAGTAGCCAGCAGAGGACGAGAGGCAGGAGCTGGCAGCTGGACATGAATGAATGACTCTTTCTGATTGTGCTGCTCAAGAAAAAAAACGGAGGAATACAGCGTCACACAGATTTGGGACAACCCTCTCCGTTCCTTTCCTTTCCTTTCCTTTCCTCATACATCTGAACTTAATGCATTGTTGCTTATATTAAGGATTAAAGACTCAAGTAGTTTTGCAAATCAGTGACTTCACTTCATCATATATAAAACGACAGAAAAAAATGAGTAAAGTCTGGTCCATCCTCCGTCATGTGCGTACACAGAAGCCCAGAAAGACAAACAAAAAAATTGACGCTTCCCCAGCATGTTGGCGGCCTGCAAGCTTTCTGTCACTGTCGTGGTTTAAAGCGAGTGGCTCGATGAAAGATCTCTCTTGGCAACCGGTATCCAAACAAGGGTAACCCAATAAAAATCATTCTGTACCACTAAAACACATCACCTTTTTCAACGTAGTAAACAACCTCCTGCCATCCGACAGCAGCCAATAGCTGCAAAGTGTTTAAGGCCAACTCCAGACCTCAGAACACACAACGCTGGCATCCCTGAGCTGCCAAATATGGAAAGTAAAAGCTCCTTTCATTCAGCACCGTCTGCGTAAATAGCCTGTGAATTGAGGAGGACCAGTTCTCTATTGTGTTGTCGGCCATTGATTTGTCAACTGTAACCTTGATGTAATGTTAGACTGCATGACGCTGAACTGCAGCACAGCAACAGCGTCCTCTGTACTGTTTTAAAGGTGAGGTGAGCAGAGTTTAGGCTGCAAATTAAAGGAGACCTATCATGCCTTTTTGTTTTTTTCCTTTCCTTCAGTGTTTTATACACTGTAGGCTCTTGAGCACTAACAGAAGCTCCTCTCTCCCATGGTAAACACTGCTCCTTAAACTCCTCATCAGTAGTCCCAGCTTTAATTCAGGGACTTTGTGACATCACACTACGTCACCATGTCATACACATTTGCATTATTTATGCGTAGTAGCTACTTTTGGAGTAAGAATTGCTGCTTTGTTGTTTTAAGCGGTGGAGGGTCAGGTGTGTGGGAGTTGACCAATCAGAGCAGACTGGGTGTTCGTGGGGGGGGGGCTTAAAGAGACAGGAGCTAAAACAGAGCGTTTCAGACAGAAGGGGGAATACAGAGCTGCAGGATTGGACAGTATGAGAGAGCGGATGTGTTTTAGAGCACTAAAGTATATAAACCTGTTCTAAGCATTATGTCTCCTTTAATCCAAAATATTATCAAAATCGCAATGGCCAAGTGCCGTAGAGGTACGAGTAAGAGGTAAGAGGTGGCAAGTTTTTTATAAAATATGTGACAAAACAGGATCATACTGAGCTATGCCCTGGCTTTCAAATCTTGTTGCCGTAAGAAAAATCTTTGTTTGGTCCAGAACCCATAAAATGTCAAGCCATCCTGACTTGATTATAGTACTGTAAGTGAAAATGACAGTTTGGACACAATAATAACCATTCCCACTAATTGTGAATCATATAGTCATAGAGTGCAATTTCTGTCAAAATAATTGCAATAATTTGTATTGCCCTAGAGTAAGCCGTTGGCTCCTTTAATCAATATTGTCTTACTGTCTTTTCATCGCTTGGACACGTGGACCCCTTTCCTTTTCAAGAATGTGTTTTTTTCTTTTACATGTCATAAAAAATTGTGCACAGAAACATGCCATCAACCTTGTTGTTTCAGCTAACAAACAGAAAAGAAAAATGTACCTTTTCAGGGAGTATTTCAAATCATAACTGTCATAATGAGTTAAATATAGAGAATGGACACAAAATAAATAAATTGATAAAGGATAAACAAGTACATAATACATACATGATAATAAATAAATTAAATTCAAGGCTTAATTGAGCTTTTAAAATTCAGCAGGAGAATCTAGATAAGGGCTGCCTGAAGAGGGGCCTGTTTGGGTTTGGGGCCCCTGAACTAGACCCTTGCGCTACAGGAGAGCCCAGTTTTAGTCTATCTACATAATATGAAAATGGTTGGGATATGTTGCAAAACCAGTCAGTCGAGCCTTTAAGTATAGTATAGTGGAGTAGAGTATATTTTATTCTTTCTAGGTGGAGACGTTGCAAAAAGATGCCTAATCCGCTGAATACGTGATGGTAATATGTGATTCTTGTTTCCATTTTTAGTAAAACGAGGCGCCCACCTACAAGAGAAGTGAAAGCCACTATCAGGCACTTCTTTATGTCCTTCTGTGCAGCTCGCACTTGTTTTAAAGGCCACTTGCATGTCTGTCATTCAGAAATATGCAGAGGAAGCTCCCCGAATGGACATCTCTCGGAAAAAGTGACAGCGCCCTCCCGACAGTTCTTCAAGGTCTCATTTTCAGCATGCCTGCGGCCGCTGGCTAACCATAAGATCACTGCTTTCTGTCTGTCTCTAGAGCAGGGAAAGGCCGACGATACACACCACCCTGCAGCATACACTACTGTCCCCGTCCACAGCATTTACGTCCAGCCACAGACATCAGTTGTCCTCTGGTCATGTGTGTTTTTATCAGGGAAGAACCCAGCGGTGTTGTATATCTGCTAATATCTGTTTGTTTGCATTTGAGGTGAACCCGGCGCCCTCTCCCTCCTCTCCCAAACTGAGTTGCAGTAGAAGATGCAGACTGAAGTCAACGGTTACTTAATGTTTGTTGAATGTAACCACGCTGTCTGCAGTCGGTTTAGAGCGGCCTGCCAAGAGAAAAAAGAAAGCCTCTCAATTTCTGCCTTTAAATATCTGAGGGTGGCCATGTTCATTTGAAAAGCTAATATTTACTGCACCCACCTGCACGAGGTAAGACGCCGTGTCTGCGCACACGTGTGCTTACTAACACACACATGCATATGGAGCGGTCGGAGGAATTTTAACCTCTGAGAGGGCGGGCGGACAGAGGGGTGAGAAAGAGGGTATTTATTCACCCCAAGCAAGAAGTTTGCAGTGATCCTAAAGACGAACATCAAAAGCTGCGTGGAGGAACTGCACATTTAAAACTATTATTTTTTTTACTATTTTTCTGCGTCGTTGTATTGTCATTCCACATGTCCACAGAAGATTTCTGATTCTTCACAGCAAAACAGCATTTCGCTATTCTCCTACATGATTGAAGTAGATGAGGACTTGTTTTAAAAACAACCTAAAAACCTAACAACCTCAAAATGGCCCCATTCAGTGATGCGTTATCCTAGTCTCCAGAGAGCCCAGAGAGCCTAACTTGGTTTTAAAAGATTTACAACATTTCTTCAGCCGAAATCTTCACTGTAGCTGCTGGGCTGAAGGTGTCAGCGCGCATTCTGTCTGACGTGGGTGCACAAGCTCAACTTGGATCACGCTGGAGCCATTTTATGTTTTTTATTGTGTTTCTTGTTTCTACTTCAGCTGTTGAGGAGAACGCTCCAACACTGTTTTGCTGTGAAGCTCCAGAAATGTTTTGTTGACTGAATTTTCATTTTTGGGTGAACTTATCCTTTAAAGAGCTGAAAGGATTACAACTGCAATGATTAGTTGCTGACTGTCAGAAACTAATCGGAAACTACTGATAAATGATTAAACTGTCAAAGTCACGTTTCAGGCAAAAGTGCCAAATGAAATTTTGTTGTTTTTCTTGTTCCTACATTAGAGCGAATGAATGTGTTTGGGTTTGAATTGTTGGTCAGACAAAACAAGATATTAAATGACATTACTTAAGGCTCTACAATTCATCACTTGATTGAGATGATTAACAGCTTATTCATCAACAGCAAACATAATCCTTAGTTGTAGCCTTGGTAAGGAACAATGCCCTGTTCACGTATGTACACTCTATTTGAATCATTTTTTTATGACTTATAAAAGAGATGTTTTTTGAATGGATTCCACATCAGCTCCCCCACACATGAGTCATAGGGCGGCATGTGGACGGAGATTATCGAATAAAGAGCATGTGTCTGTCAGTACAAAAAGCGGAAAAAGTCTTTGAAATGAAACCCTCTTTGATGGAGGTAAAGAAACGCAGCGGGACAAGACGTCAACAGCCTTGGGACGGACTTGGTAAGAATTCCACCACAAATGACAGAGATGAAATTAAAATTAAATTAAATTAAATCTTAAATCTTAGATTACAGGATGTGTTGCAAAGCACTGGGAGATATAGAGATATGACTGCAAACATATGACTTATCGTTGTGACACTTACACCTAATGTCCAGCAGCAGAAGATAAAACAAGAGTAAAAATATTCATGCATTCAAAATCTTACTTAAGTAAAGGAGCTCTATTATCAGCAGCAAAATGTGCTTTAGGTATTAAAGTAAAAGGACTCAGAATGCAAAATGGCTCAAGTCATTATCATTTATATCTCAAGTACATTTTCTCTATAAGATATTGTACTTTTTACTCTTTCGACACTAGTAACTTTGTTACTAGTACTGGATAATTTAAAAAAAAATCACTGATTCTGGTAATCAAAAAACTTTTATTATTTTTATTTTTATTATCTTTTACTTTTACTTTAATACCTCAGTACATTTATTGACAGTTATTATCACAAACTTTCAGACTTTCACTCAGGTACTGTTCATATCACTCTCACCAGGGAAATATTTTAATGCCATATCTTTACTTTTACTCAAGTATAACCTTCAGATACTTTATATGAGACTGAGTACAAGTTACTTGAAAACTGTATTTAATTGTAGTAATTAAAATAAATGCATTTCACTATTTTCCATGACAACTGAAGCTCCATTCACTGAAGAAGATCGTGAGATACCGTTAAAAGGTCTTGAAGGTTGGTTAATAGATTATTTTACACATATCTACACATATGGTGCACAGATACACACGGATTAATAATGTGTACAACCTGTAAAATATAAAGTGTAAGGTACAATAGAGTACTTTTCTGACATTTTAAAAATCTCTTCACACTCAGTCAGTGTGAAGAGGATAGAATGGTTATTCAATTTGTCAGATGTCAGTGCTTTGTTATTAAAAAGGCACTCATGTCATTAGAAAAACTGAACAACATCAAAGTCACCGGGTCTTTTTCAGACATCTCTGAGCGTTCCTTGAATGTGGGCAGACCCTAAAACAGAAACTCACAGGAGTGAATGATTAAACATTTCCTCCTTCGTTCAAGGATTCAGTCTAATGAGGCCTTTAAAAGCCTTGTTTACCTTTCCCTCCCTGATGCCCGTGCTGTCAGCGACAGCTCACAGGGCACGGCCGCCTCTGTGCCCAGCGGGGAGGCTCTCCCTCTCTCTCTGGGCGAATAAAAAGGCCTCCCAAATAGCCTTTCAGTCTGCTTCACAGAGCTCACAACAAACACAAACAGTCACCTCTACTTGAAAACACTCCCACCTAATTGTTTCTAAATGGAAAATTCTCCTGACTATTAATTCTTTTTTTTATGCATCCATTTAGCTGTCAACACCTCCACCGACTGATTCTCAGTGAAAAAGACTCTGGAATGACTTTACACCAATATGGGCACAGGTTTAAAGGTGCACTGTGTAGTTTTTGGGCAGAAAGACAAAGATCTTCATTGACTGTTTAATTTAATGCCTAAACAAACTACATAAACAAACTCTCTTTGCTTCACAAACACAATTTCATAATGTTTGTTTATATTTGGCGGACCCTGCCACCTTTCTTATTTTCCTCTGAGAACATCTTGTTTATTCAGTTATAGAAAAAAAAATATTTCTGAGTTTGTATTATTGCATCATTAATATTCTAAATATTACAATTCTGAGTTTGAATTTCTTCTCCAAAAAACTACATCATGCCCTTTTACTGCTTAAAGAGATGATTCTCTCCCTGTGATAAAATGGTGACCAACATCACTGAACGTCTGAACGAAAAACTGAAATCTTTATTCTTCACCGCTCCCTCCTGACAAAGCTCTTAGTCCCCACTGAAAAAACATAATGACACAATAGATACAGGAAGTCCACATCAGTGCCGAACCGGTCCCGTGAAAAACGTCATATTGCACCGAAGATAATTGATGACTCTCAAAATGAAAGATGATCCGGCCTTCGTCGCAGCCATACCATGCGGATAAAATAGGAAATGAAAACCTGTGCGGTCATTAATCACAATGGAGGCGTGTGTGATTATGCACCTATTACATGATCATATTACAAATCCAGTGATATGGACTGTCTGAGGCAACACTAATGTGTCCGCTTCTTTTATGTGTAGCAGTGCGACGTTTCAGTGCTGAGTGCAGCATAATGTGATCATCTGATAATCGGCTACATTTACAGCTACATGTGCATGTACGTGAGCTCCCGTGGCTCTCACATCATCGGTATTGTAAAGACTGTAAAGCTCTAATCTGACAAATACGTCAGTGCTCATCTTTTTCCTGCAAATGACTCACAGCCAGTGCAGAAGTGAAACTATATTATATGGGTCACTTTATGTTGTTTGAATTGTCTGGTGGTCCTTATATGCCGACCGCAGACTCGTCTAATCTGAATTAACCCAATTTCTAGCTTTGACCCTTAAGCTCTTAATCGCCTGAAATCTCAGAGAGGAAGCAACAAGTCAACAATATTCAGGGGACCCTACTGTGTGGACGATGCCCCTCAGCTCCTCTTTTCAAACTATGGCCACGCTCCCACTGTGTCCCACTCTCCATCGCTGGATTAAGAGCGAGCTAAGGCCGTTTTTTTTGTGTGCAGTGCAGTGCTGCTAAGAGCTTCTCTAAGGCCCATCCAATTGTTGTGGAGCAGAGATAACAGGATTGGTATGAGAGAAGTGTCGATGCATCGTTATTGTCCTTCAGCCACGCAGATTTGTTGCTATTTGTCCTCCAGAAGGACACACAAACCCTGAAGAAGCTCTTCAGGCTGCATGCAAAGGCGCGTTACATATATATTATTTACAGCAACCAACAATTTCCATAGACGCAGACTGGACAAGGCCAACACACAGTTATCTACTTGTTATAGTTAATGTTTTATTTCACATGTACGTGCAATTTCCTGGAAATAACTATGCAGGAAAGGCTGTGTTCAGTTTGTCCACTCCAGATGAATTCATTAAAGCACGTCAACATGCAGTATACAAAGAGCAACGTTTCCGATCATAAATGAATAATGAATGAACATCTAATTGGGTTTCAATCGAGCTTTTCTTTCAAGGACATTCCTCTTTTCCCTCTAATAAATACTGAAGAAAACAGCCACTTCAGATGGACATGACAAAAGCAGCGAGAGTGACACACAGATCCTGATGCTGTGTAAAACATAAAAAAAACCAGATAATCTGCCGGTCCTATCTGACGACTGGAAACGGTGCCAAGACAGTTTATATTAAATGTTTTGAGTTTTGTAAATATACACTTCATAAACACTTCATAATAATCATCCTTAATAAATAGCAATTTTTAAAGTTAATTAAATTTGAGAACAAACACTGAAATGCTTTATAAACCATTTAATGTAAAGTTGATGTTTATAAACTTTAATAAATGGTTTGTAAGCATGTCATAGTTTGTTAAAGGTGCTATATTTAAGAAAAACATTCAAAACATGTACCTATAATACTAAACAGGTGTTTGTTGTTTAGTCAAACCTGCCAATGCACTGTGGTGTAGAGATATCTCCTGAAGTTAGCATGCTAACCAGCTAGCGCTGGGCCTGAAAACCTCTTTCTCCCATCAGCACAAAGCTCCTGTGTTAGCGGTGTAAACACCAACACTCCTCCAGTTGTCCAGCTGGCTGCATGGCTAACTGAGCTAACAAGGTACCATTATGGAACAATCCACTTCACAGCTAGTCAATCTGGTGAGATGCTGCTCATATTTGCTTTGAGTCTAAATTAAATAGGTGGTCAATTCTTACATATTGCACCTTTAACAGAGAAAAACCTTTAATATTAAATATACCAGTTATTAATGATGGTTACTATCAAGTGCTTTTTTAGAATCAGGGTTGTAAAACGATGAACGCTCTGTAGAGGGAACTGCATGATAAATTCTCTGCTGGTTGTGAAACCTTTCACACACACATGCAGTCATTTGATCTACTGAGAAACTATTGATAACAGCAGCTTTATCTATGAATTAATAATCACCCTTATCACTATAACATTAGGTGCAAGGCTGCAGCTAGTGATATATGGTTTTAAAGGTATACTGTGGAAGCAAATTGAGTACATTTGAATTGAATTCTACCATATTAGTGTAAATAAAATTATATTTGAAGTTTCTATCAAGTTTCATGTCTGTCAGGGGATAATGTTTTTTGAAGTTATAATAATGTGTTAGTTCAATCAAGAAACCATTCTGTTTTCATTCTGTTAAGAGTCATTGTGACTAATAATAATAATTATAATAAGTGAGTGGGACCGCATACCATTGCGCTGTGAAAATGTTATTGTTATTGTAATGTTATTTTCTGAGATGGTTATAATAACATGAAAGATCTCGTACAACCCTAATCGGCTGACACAATCTAGAAACTGTGTCATATTAGCTGTTTTTTGAGGGTGAAGGAAAAACCTTCTGTTTCTACATTGCAACGTTCTCCTTATACTGTGGAGATACAAGGAAAAGGCAGCGCACGGCTCATCTGAAAGAACATACATACTGTACTTAAATTACCAAAGGGATAATAACTGTGTTTGGTGACGGATTTCTTCACGTTCACTTTCATTAAATCCTTTCTATTTCCTCCAGACATTCATTTACATTTATCAAAAATCTGTCCCTGCTTCATCCTCGCTAAGAAAACAAGCATTGTACCTGCTCGTCCTCATTGCTCCCTAACCACATAGTTTTCATACTGATACTGCAGAGTGAACAAAGCCGCTGCTGCACGCTGCTGCTAACCATTTCATCTCAGTGTGTAGCGTGCTCAGGTGCCTGCCTCTGTTTCTCCCTCCCAGCCCTCGGCGGGTGAGACTCATCAGAATTCAGCAGGCTTACCTGCCTGCCTGAATCTCTTTGGTGCATTAGTTTTTCACTGTGGCACCAAGGCGGGGAGGCGCAGGCCGCGAATGCAGGCAGGCAGGCAGGCAGGCAGGCAGGCAGGCAGGCAGGCAGGCAGGCAGGCAGGCAGGCAGGCAGGTAGGCACATGCACGCAGCTGTAATGGAAGCCACAGCCTTCCTGTTGATGTTTGTGTGCTGCTCGACGCTCGAGATGTAAATAAGGAGAAGACTCCACGGTGTCTCGTCATCCATTAAATGTGGAGTAAAGTTCATTGTCGAGGTCTGCTGGAAATTTGAAGTATATTATTAGCTGTATCAGGGAATGATTCAGCGTCACATGGCGGGGATAGTTAGAAATGACTCAAAAGATGTTCAATGAGTCAGGCTAAGAAAGTCATTCATGTTTGAGAGGCGTGCAGCATGAGATATGTTAATGTTGAAGCTGATTTAGACCGTCTTAGGCCGTTATGAACTGTATCCATAGAGGCATTTGTAAAGCTTGTTACATTTTACGCTTCAAGCTCAAACAGATGCAGTTTATATAGTACGAAAACAATCTGCTCACACTAAGATACAGACATGCTATGGGAGTGTCCAAAGCTATTTGCATACTGTTGCAGATGTAAAATGATTTGTTTCTCAGGTGTAATCGCCACAAAATTAATTTTCACTCAGTGCTAAAATGCCACGGGGTGCCCAGCTGACACAAAACAAATTTTCTCCCGTCATGCCTGCTAAGGCAATGAAATTAGTGTTTTGAAATGTTCTGCTGTTATCGCTGTGTCATAATGCATTTCTATTCAAATGAAAACTTTGCCCCAGCACGGCGACTGAGGCTCTCAGTATGGCTACAAGCATTCACATATTATAAATCAAGCCTTTACATTTTGATGCAGAACACATTCTAGGTCCACTTTTACCAAAATACATCTTTTGCTGGCGCTTCTTCCAGACAGTGTTTGACTACAGAGGCAGAAGGCAGTGTATTAGTCTGCAGCATGGAGCAACAAGTCAGAGCTGTATTGGATCTTGGAGGGAGAACAAAGTGTGATAGTCTGATACTTACTATTTACCAGAGGAAACAATCTTTTCAAGATTAAATGTCATCAAATCTAAATGGAGTTCTGAATGAAAAAGCCTCCAAAGACACCTGCACACTGACTCGATCATACAGTTATTTAAATAAGGAACATTTTGAGTACAGTCGGATCTTCATCCAGTTTAAACCACTTACAATTCCTTTCAGACACATTTTAAGATATATAAAGACATTGACTTGAATAATAATTTGCTTCTCATGTAGATTTCCCACAAAATAGTTTATTTATTATTTTAAAATGTATCTATGATTATGTGAATTTGGGCTGCAACTGACAATTATTTTCATCCTTGATTTATCTGTGGATTATTTCCTCCATTAAATGATTTGTTGTCTATTGGTCTTAGTTTTTAAAGGCTGAGATGGCACCTTCAAATGTCTTATTTTGTCCACAATCCATAAAAAAAACATAAAATGTTCACAGCTGGAGTCAGAGAATTTTGACTTTTTCTTCCTCCAAATGCTCTATATAGTTTGGAAAAATTAATTGTAAACTCTAAAATGGGATATTTACCATACTAATAATGTTATCATACAAACTCAGAAATATATATTTTTAAATAAAATAAACACTGTTCACAAAGGAGACTATGGTCCCCAGAACAGTGATTTAAACTAGGAGGGTGGCAGGGTCCAAGTGTCCTTTAAAGACAGTTTGTGTATTTAGCTTGTTCAGGCCTGAAAATCAATCAATGAACATTTTTCTCAACTGATTCAAATTTCTTCCCCAAACGCACAGTACACCTTTTAAAATTACCCAAACAGATGAATCGACTTTCATAATAGTTGCTGAAAATTAAAGTTTGACTACTGGACATAGGAGTGCACAGAAGCCCCTTGTCAGTGTTGCGCTGGACGTTTTCAAGTTTCCACATCAAAACTCTTGAAAGTCGCACATTGGATCGTGATCGATTGTGCAACGCCGCAAAATCATTCTCATAAATGGGCTACACGTGTTCGATTCACAGTCAAGGTGAGAACAGAGACACTTTCCCCCTGCAGCGGACGAAAGTGAAACCAGCTTCCTATCGTCAAACTCTGCACAGCGTGGCAACAACAAGCAGAAAACATTTCTGAGCAAAGGGACACTTTTAACATTTTAAAGTGAATGCATGTGCATGCACTTTGACACTAAAGTGTGATTTGTGATTAGGCATGTGGTGAATTAACACTTCTCTGATAGTGTCAATCAAAACTGCACGGAGGAGGAGTTCTGACTTTACACTAATTAAAGTCATGGAAAAAAGTCAGAATTGTGAAAAGCATAAGTCAAAACCATTTTCTTTTTTTTTTTTTACAGCAGCTCTGATCCTCTTCCATGAAGCTGAACGTTGTAAAAGCGGAATTCATTGCAGAGCTGTTATATTGGATCACAAGGTCACCTAAGAAAGCAGCCAGTGAGTGTATATACCAAGAAGACCTTCCAGCAGCCTTCAAACAGATACAACTGAACAGAAAACCTCACACAGGCCACTTAATGTGACGGACAGGAAACATTATGTGCAGTCCTGTGCAGACTGGTTCCTGCTAATCATGCAAAACATTCAACAAGCTGCAATTACAACCATTTACACTTCAACTTTCGGCAGAGGAAACCACTTCCCCCGCAAGCTCCTGACTAAATAAACAAACAAACAAACAAACAAACAGAAAGACGATTTAAAGCACACTTGCAGAGTCATGTGCCACGCTGTTCCGTCCTGTGCTGTCCTGCGCACATCAAACACTCGCCTGCTCCTCCACACTGCTGCTCCGCCAACTGAGGACTCCTCTGAGCCCCCGTCACAAAGCACCTAGTCAGCAGCACTGTCACTGACAGGCACACAGCGAGCCTGCAGGGACGCAGCTGACACGCAATCACACACACACACACACACACACACACACACGCAGCTCAAACACTAATGTATAGCCGACTGGCGTGTCTATATACTCTCCTCCACATGCACACACTGATGTACTTTCTGTGTCTTCCTCTCTCTCACACACACCTCAGCGCTAAGAGCTACTGACAGGTGGATACTAGCTCATACTGCGGCTCCGCTGCTAGCTGCTCCTCATGGCTGCCTCTGTTGCTGCTGCTTTATGTTGAGTTGTGCAGCCTGTTCCTTAGGTCTCATCCTTTAATCTGCCAACCATAAGGTGTTACACTGTAGCTGGAAGGCTGAGCCCGCCTGCCATAGGTGGAGGTCCCGGCAGGGTTAACCTGGATCAATACCGCACGCACACCACTCAACATTACGCAAGCCCCTCAAACCGTTTGCCTCGCTCCCCTCTCTGTCTGTCTACGGCTCGTCTGTAGCCTGTCTCTCATCGTCCCCCTCTCTCTCTCTCTCCCTCGGCCCGTCTCACTACTCCCTCCAGCTGCCGAGAGAGAGAGAGAGCACACACACACACACACACACACACACACACACACACACACACACACACACACGAACCGCACACTACCTCATCTCTTTCCCCTCCCCCTGTCTGCAAAGGAAGTTTCTACCCGGGAGTGAAAACAC
>OMLP01025099.1:0-14411 GCA_900302685.1 Spondyliosoma cantharus | reverse complement strand
GGGCCGTGGAACCCACCGTCGGGAGGCATGCCGCCGTAGCCAGGCTGGCCGCCGTAGTGTTGACTGTACATGAGAGGCTTCATGCTGGTCGCTGGGTCCGAGGAGCCGAGGTACTGGTCCTGCTCTGACATAGGTGCCTGCAGGCCGGGAATAAAATAAAAAGTCAAACCAAATGCTTTCAGAGTGTCTCCATTCGTTCTCCTGCCAGACGACTCTTCAGGTCAGTTCGAGGGGGCTCACCTGTCCAGCCAGCGTCGGGATTCCCAGCATCTTGTCGATCTCCTCCAGACCTTCGTAGTCCTTCAGCATCGAGCACAGCTGGCTCAGCAGGGCTCCTTCATCTGGCTGGCCCTCGGGCCCGGTCCCGCAGCAACCCATCCCGTCCCCCTGGGGGACGCCGTACGGCGGCCTGGAAGGTAACTCGGTGTTATTTTCACATCAGAGTCAAAGTGGTCACGAAATCTGCACTCCTAAATGTGAAGCTCATGTCTAAGTTTTATTGGTTGACTCTTCTTTTATGATTTAGGATGAAATGAATGCTGCACCTTTGGTTTCCATAGTGATCCATAGCCATCATTCTGTCTGGCCACGGTGCAGTCTGATTGGGTGGAGCATGTTGCTGAGGGTAGGCGGGTGTCGCCATCTCCATCTCTGAAGGGAAGAAAGAAGCTCATGAAACATCAGAACCATTTGAGTTTGACGTCAGAGTGAATTTCTTTCCTTTCTCACCGTTGCCCATCATCTGCATGTTGACCATGGTTCTGGACCCAGGCAGGCCTCTCGCCGCCATCACAGTGTTCATGTTGGGGACCATGCGACCAGGCCCGACCCCCTGGCCCATCATAGGCCCCGCGGTGCCCCCCATGGGCCCCTGTGGACCCCAGCCCTGCTGCATGGAGCCCCGCATAGACCCGTTATTCAGCATGCCTGGTTTGAGGAAAACAGAAATAATCAGAATTTGACGTAATCGGATTCAATGCAAAACAACTTTATTCAAGAATTGTGTTTAAAACTAGTTTTTTTTTTTCGGTAATCCACCTGGAAATAATCCTTCACCTGCATTTAATAAAGCTCAAAGTTGACAGCAAGGATTTACGATGATATTAAAGTAATTAAAACTAATGAATCCCAAAGTGCTGAACATCCGAAGTTACAAAGAATGATTTGAAGATATGACGTCAGCTTGTACGTGTGAGTGTGTATTTGATGCTTCAAGCTGCGGCAGAATGAAAACAGTCGTTTTAAGGCAGAAGCGACGGGTTACTATTTATTTTTCCCGACCTGCATTGGCCATCGCAGCCTGGCTGGCCATGCCTGCGTGGGTTCCCATCATGCTTTGCTGCTGCTGTTGCTGCTGCAGTAAGGAGTAGGGGCTGTTGTTCCTGTGCTGAGGAGGAAATGGCCGGGCAGCGTTGGGGTTTGGACCCATGCTGCCGTCCAGAGATGCACTCCTGACCGGAGGAGCACCTCGACCTGGTTGGCCCGGCCTGGCACTGTTAAAGCCTGCTGGGCGGAAGATAAGATTTTCTTTATATATCCTGAGACAAAGATACGATGAAGGTATTCTCTCATAGAGATATTAACGTCTTAAAGATCCAGAAACTGCCAGACGTACTTGCGGGGCCGATGGGAGGGAAGGCTCTGTGCTGGTTGGGGGGGCTGCTGCTGTTGCTGCTGTCCGTCATCTGCAGGATGTTGCTGATGATGGTCTGCTTGTCCACAGATGAAATAGGCGGCACAGACGAAGATGCAGATGAAGAGGAGGCCGGTCTTCTGACTGGCGGCTGGTTCGCAAACAGCTGCTGCTGCTGCTGCTGCTGCTGCTGCTGCTGCTGCTGCTGGCCGCCACTCTGCAGGTCCTCCAGCAGGTCCTCCAGCTCACTGGACTGAGATCAGCCGCAGGGAGAGACAGGATTAGAAGAAACGTGTTCCATAAATAACACAACTTAACATCACCTGGCATTAGGACACATTCCTATAACCAAAACAATTTAAAGACATTCTCATTTCTGGGTCCCAACAAATTCTACTGATGAAATTCAAAGGCTAAAAATCTCATTTGTAAGAGAAAGTCCAAAATGCACTCACAGGATTTGATTTTTTAATTTTTGGCTCTTTTCTCATGCAGATTGTTAATCCAGGCATACCACTGAATTCAATATATGATTTCAACACTGGAACATATCATGTTCCAGTGTTGAAAACTTTGTATTTTACTGCAAAGGAAAACCTTATTTCTGAAAACATGATCTTGCTTTTGAAGACATTTTGTAGGAGGAACTTTCAGCTCAGCTTGAGGAGCTCAGATTCTTCAAACAACTGCTACACACAAGAAATATGAATATAGTATAAAATATTCATTAAGAAAACAGTAATAAATAATAAACAGTATTCTCCATCCTTTTTGTTGTGTAATCAATATGGCCGACATGAAATATCTAAATGGTATCAGGATGAGTAGCGAAACAACAATAACTAAAAGAAAAGAAAATGTCATGTGTTGAGAGAAAAATATGATATCCAGCTTTGACGAAAACTGACAACCCCTTTCAATATTACAGTGTAATCTAACCTGCAACACACACACACACACACACACACACACACTGTGTACAGCACTGACAGGAATGGTTTCCTCCGGCCGTTTGGCTGATGAATAGAAGAGGAGCTAAAAATAAACTGCCGGCACTAATGAGGTCATGTGTGATGTACAGTAAGACACACAGTCAAAGCTCTGTTTAGCCACAGCGTACACACACACAAACACACACAGTTAGCATAGCACAGAGACACATCAAGGGCAGCATGTCGTCTACCAAAGCTTTGCCGTTGGTCATTATTTCAAACCGAACTGTTGTCCCATTGTTCCTCGAATAATCTGTCAGTTTACACAAACAAGCAAATCAAATCCAAAACTGTAACCTTGAATATTAGCACAACTACTTTAGCTTTGACTGCTAGCCACCTGCCACCTGCCACCTGAGCTTGAGTCTCGCTTGTACTACCTGTCAGTGTAAACAGTTACAGTGGGTGCATACTAAACATTGTGATGATATGCAGGCTCAGGTGTCATGTCTGATATAGAATCAGTTAGCAAACAGGTTGCCACGTAAATAAGGATGCAAATTAGCTTTAAAAACATTGTGGATTTCAGTGGATAACTACAGTTTGCTAACTTGCTAGCTGCAACAAGAGCAACATTGTACCGACACAGGTCGTTACTTTCAATGGAGGTTGCTGCCGTCCTCTCCTAAGTAACCGCCGCAGGGACGTGCACTGCCTTGTTTTTCCTGCCAGGTTCAGAGGTCAAAGATCAACTCAGTGCCTCTTTGCACTGGAGAGAAGAATGGAGGAGAAGTTTGTACCTCTCCGAGTAAAGCGTGTCAGAAAATAACAGACGGGATGGAAGTGAAATGGCCGGGAAAGGATGGAAAAAAAGCAAGTTTCTGGCATCACCAAAACAAACTGAACAAAGCAACACTTTAATCTGAAAGCTTCAAACCAAACCATTCAGGACGGGAGCCTCTGAATGGCAACCTCCCCGCCGGCAGCAGCCTCCGCCATCCGGAGGCACAACTACTGTCAGACTTTTGAACCTCAGTCGTTCGACCTTCAGCCTCTTCCTGGAGCTCACTTCAACTGTTTCAGAGCACCTGCACTTTAAAAAAAAAAAAAGAAAAAGCCAGGCAACACTCTGAAGTGGCTGCACTTTGTTGTGTTTAAACGCAGCCAACGCCATAAAAGAGGGATTGCTGCACTTCCATTCCATCCATTTTAAACCGAGACTCCGGCTTGCCGTACGGTTTCATCAATCTCACTGCTAAATCATGAATTAGGTGTCATTATCATCAAACTATGATTTCCATCCTTAGCGGAGACACGTTCGTCAAAGCCGTGAATCGTCCGACCCACATTCAAATCAATTAGGAAGGAGGGCTGTGAGCCTGCATCATTATCTGTCTGATTCAAATATGAGAAACGTGTTAAACACGCACACAGACTCTTGAACATATTCCATTTAAATGATCACCGGGACAATTTTATCTACCACTTTTTAAACCCACAAGTGTCCTTAACGACTCTGTGAGGAGGAGCACTCAGAGTTCAACAACCTGCAACTCCTCTCCAGTTAGTTAGAACTGACTCTTGGATGAGAGGTGAGACATCTTCAAGAAACTGAAGCAAGTCCAGCTGCCTACGATACAGCACTCAGATTTACCCGGATGACTGAGAACCTTCATCAGCACTTCACTTTACTGACTAAAAATATCCGGCTGATTATAGTTTAAGAGTCTAAACCTCTCAGTTAACTTGCAGTGAGTGAGCAGTCATACGTAGCTGGTTAAAATTTGAAAGACTTAATTCTGAGGGGTCGGATGAAGACGAGAGAGCAAAGTCTAGTTTGAACTTCATTTCATTCCCAACTTTCTCTGCGCTATTACATTAGTTACTATAACAAAACAACCAACATATGCTGTTTGAATTACCAACATTACAAATGCATCGGTGACATTTTCAATATAAAAAGGAACCAAAACTTCTTTGTTAGAGTTTGGAAAAGAAATGGTTTCGCTCAAAATAACAACTTCCTTAAAACAATCAAAACAAGACTGTTTGGCTTCGAAGGGATCTGAACTCTGGCCTCCTGTAAATAAATCAACCCATCCATCCCAGCGTCCTCCTTTCATGGCCTATGTTTGTCATTTGTTCTCATCATTATCGGCCCCTGGTGATACTGCAACTTCATACGCGTGTTGACTTTTAATACCTTGGCAAACCGCTACGCGCTATCATCTAGTGGATCATCTCTTAAATCATGATCGAGATCAAGATTATCCAGCAACAATCCACTGACAGGTTAATCATTACAGCACTATGAGTATGACTGTCAACAACACTAACCTGATCCGGCATGTTGAAACCCGCTTCCTGTTTCTCGGTCTTAACGTTGGACAGCTTCGGCCCTTCGCCAGGTTCCATCTTGATGGCTTTATCCAGTATGCCATTATCATCCCTGTCCAACAGATAGCGAAGCAACGCGTTGTCCTTCTTTTTGGGGCTCCCTGGCTCCTGTTTCAGTTCACCGAGGGCGGCCATGCTGTCCCCCGATGCCGACTCTGGACCGATGGCGTCTTTTCCAGTAGCCTCGGCCGTCAGCTTGGCCAGCTCCACAGGTGAGGTGCTGGTCTGCAGCAACCTGTGGAGGATTTTGTGTTTCTCCTTTAACGAGGTGGAGTGGTTGTTATGCCCAGCCCCACCCATACCCCCAATCCCACCATCCTTACAGTCCTGGTCATCCCCTAGCGCTCGCGTTGGTGAGCAGGGATCAGAGGGTTCTAATTTGGTGGTGAGGAGCTGGAGCAGCTTAGTGTGCCCTTTTGTGTTCAGAAGGCGATTTTGGGCGTCGCCGAGCTCCCCTAAGCTTCCATCACCTCCAAAGCTGTCAGGGTCATCGTCTCTCCCCTCCTCCTGCTCACCCTCTTGGCTTTGTGATGACAACAAGTCGTGCTGCTCGTCAAAAGTTCCGAATAGGTCAGCCTCTAAGCTGGGATTGTTCTTTGCTGGGTGGTTACCAGCGCTGCTACTGTCAAGAGGGCTCTGAAGGCCAATTGGCTTTCTGTCAGGTGACTCTGGATGCTGGCCCTCAGTGAGTCCCTGGGAAATCCTGTGGCCCTGCGTGAGGGCCTGCAGGGCACTGAGGGAACTGAACCCTTGGCTGTTTCCTGTGCTGCTGCACACAGATGCTGGCGAGTGGAGGCCGGCTGCAGGAGAGAAGGAACCTGGTGGATGTTGGGGGAGGTGAGGGCTGCCGCAGCTACTGCTGCTAGCTGCCATGCTGGGGCTCTGGCGATGACGAGGAGACAACATGGCACCCTGGACCCCTGACGTGACGCTGGGGCTTCCGTGGGCTGAGGGGCTGCCCAGTTTGAGCGCGTGGCTGCTTCCCTGAGGCGTGGTCGCCCGACCTGATGCCGCCCCAAAACCACGTCCACTCGAGGCTGCGGTGGAGTGGTGTGTGTTGCTGGTGACACTGGCATCAGGGGAAGGGGAGGGACCACTCACACTGCTTGGCGTCATTGGCTTGGCCATGCCCTGGTCTGCGGTCATGCCACTCATGCTCTCCCTGAAGGAAAAGAACACAGACGCATGAATCAGACATTTTGGAAATGATGTTAGTAAACAGCGCAGGTGGTCCGATAATGTTCCCTGACGTGCGACGATCCAATAAGGAAATGTAGCTACTGCCGTCTTATATTGCCGCTTGGCCGAGACATTAACACACAGTGACTGAAATCAGACAACAACACTTTAGGTAAGTATGGATATTTATCTAAAGTGGCATCCATATAATATAACAGCCAGCTACAGTTTATAAACCCTTTTTTTCCCGCGGGCCATTATTTGAGGACTTATTTGTTTGTGTCAACCAAACCCCCAACACCTTAAGTTTCAATAATTAATTTAGGCCATATCATTTTAAAATCTGGCATTTGTTCTTAAAAGCCTGACCCAGTATTAAAACAATCAGTGATATTTTAACTTGTCATTTGTTTTGCAAAGCGTTTTTGGATTCAGAACTAATTTACACTACGGAGCGGTTAAATAACTCCCTTTCTTTCAGCTGCAGTTGTGTCATCACATGAAACAGAGAGCGGCTCTGGAACAGTGCACACAACTGAGAAAACAAAGTTGTAACGAGGTCTAAAAGCCGTCACAGAGAGAGAGAGGGCTTTAAACATGGGTCGGCTTCGAGCCCCACACCAAAACACACAAAGCTCTGATTGTGCTGAATGCCGCAGCGATAATTTTGAATGTGAAACTTGTGGAAGTAAAAAGGCCAAGTTCTCGCCATTGATCTCCGAAAGCTCCGGGTAACAGTCCTGGCATTGTTTTCTGACCGCTGTCCAATTGCTGACTCTGAATGGTCATACCAAAGGCTGGACGCTGGTTGAGTCGCGGTCGCTCCCGGGTGGTGGGAGGGAGGGACGGAGATACTGTAGACCGGACTGACTGGTAGCGCTTGTGTCAGTTTTGTCAATACATGTGGTGGCGGTTCAGAATAACAGGCTCTTTGTTCTTAAACTACATTACTGTGTGTCTCCGGCTTGTCTAAATCGAGGGGGAAACTGCAAACACTGAGAGAAACATGTGATAGACACACAGACCGACAAGAGGAAATAAATGGAGGGAAAATCTGAGAGGTTGTCTTTGCATCTACTGTTTCTGAGAGTGGTATGAAGAGTGAAATGTGCCAGCTCTTACATACAATGCAGAGAAAGACAGAGTCAGAGAGAGAGCGGCTGGTACCTGTGCAGGATGTGCAGGGACATGTAGAGCTGCGGTTCGCTGGTGGCTTGAGATCGGACCAGCTTGCTCTTGGTTTGAGCGGAGACGATGGTGCCGTCTGCCAGGGAGAATCTGTACAGAGGGCTGAGCGCTTGGCCGTTCCTCAACACTGCACAGAGACATATTTTGCTTCTTACAAACTGTTTCCCCAAAAAAGAAATAAAGAAAAGAATCCAAAGAAGCTGTTGATCAGCTACAGGCTGCTCATCCTACTCACCATCTTGCATGTGTTTCTTGGCGAAGGAGATCTCCCCTTCGTTCTGCAGGTGAAACCTCTGAATGCACCTCCGGACCAGGTCCTCCCAGCCCGGCTTCATGGACGCACGGAGCAGACTGGTGTCAAGGGACGTGATCTTACCTGGACAGGTAGAAAACCTTATGTTAGTAGATTACCGTTTTAGATGTTTGTCTGTATATGAAGTGGGGTAAAGACTTCCAGCCTGTGTGTCAGCAGGCAACATTAAACCTCTTCCTGTCCTACCTTGAAGGTCCTGCCGCGTGGTGAAGCTCTCGTACGTGGGCATCACAGGTCTCTCTTTGACGGGGACTCTTCTCGCCACACAGATGAGACACGACTGGAAATCTGCATGATTGGAAAGAATCAAAACAACCTTTCACTAACTAGCACAACAGGATTTATCACGTTTGTGAGATTAAAGTGTGAGCTCCCTCTCTTGGGTGGTGTTGTGCTGGCTCTCCACCTGCTATAGCTTCAGAGATTTCCTCGTTAAAAACACAAAGCAATTAGGTTCTGCGTTATTAATCATGCCGTCTGACTTTCAGCCTGTACCTTCATGAAGATGTATGCTTCAAACGGTATGGAGCAATCTGCACGTAGCCCTGAAAGCTGATGCGCACCTCTTCAAAAATGAAGCTACATGTTGAGGCTAATGCGTTAACACTAATGTCAAGATCTCCCAATGTGAGACTAAGCCTGAGTTTTAACATCAGCTCAACCTCAGTGTCAACCTTCAGCCCCTCCGTCTGTCCACCAGACATCCTCCTCCTGTCGGGGGAGAGATTGGCACAATATCTGGTTGTCAGACATCTAAAATTAGAGTGCCAGACAGATTCTTTTCCCTAGTGTGTATGTGTGTGTGTGATAAGATAAGATGGGAAGATGACAAAGTGCCATGCACTAATTAGTCTCTCTTGGTAAATGGGAGGACAAGTGGAGAGGAGTGGTGATGAAAGGAGGACAGTACACAAGAGACTTGGGAAAGTTGGGATTGAAAAAGTGATGGGGAAAGGACAGAAAGTCAAGACTGAGATTGAAAGATGGAGAAAAAAAAAAAGTACCGGCAAGAGAGAACATGCGTGAAAGGAAGGACAAGGGAAACATGGAATAACAAAAGAGGGGCCGACTCATGAGAGGCAGAGGAAGAGATTAAAACGAGTGCAGAGGGGGAGCAACAAAGAAGACAGAATATGTAATCCAAGTGAAACACAGAAGAGGTTAATGAAGACAGAGAAAGAGAGGAATGAAATCAGACAGTAAGACAGTACCTTCTCCTTCCTCCTTGATAGACTTGGGTTCCGAGACGGCAAAACACTGCATGGTCTCGTACTTTTGCTGCGACGCGTCCTGCTGGTCAGACGCCGGCCTGGCTTCGCCGTCGGCATGAGGGTTGATCAGCATGCGACAGTTGAAGGTGTGGCTGTTCCTGTTGGACGAATCACTGCTGCGATGATTGACTGTGAAACAAAGGCGGACAACGGCACACAGTAAGGACGTGCCAGCACAAACACTGCAGCGTCAAAAACCACCCAGCTGATGACAGAAGATGAACCTAATGTGGCCTGGTGTTTCATCACGATAAGACAGAAGTGTTGATGAGGAGTCCTGGTGGTGTATCTCACCTGACAACAAAATGATGAACTGAATTTGAGGATTTTATCTTTATCCGACCAGAAAAAAGGGCAAATTATGTTGGAAAAACAATAGAAAACACACAATATAACTTTGTTCAGTAAAACTGGGTCACATATTACGTTACTTGTTGCTAAAGTAACCGCTAACTGCTGCTAACTGGCCCTCTAAACTAACCAAACTTACCAAACCAGCAAAGAGAACAAACACGAGCTAATCAGAGGCAGATTACTGAGGCATGGGGGAAAAAATGAAGCATCAAGGCTCCCATCATACGGAAATTGGCGTGGTTTCATGTAAAGCGGGTTGTAAAAGTGATAGAAGTGTCCTCTTGTGCCGGCTCTCTATATCTACATTTATCTTGTGCACATGAATTAACCAAAACATGAGAATGAATTGCATCTCCTGCACATGCAATAGTGAATTACTAAATGAAGGAAAGAGTGACCCGGGTGTAAATTCTCATTCACTGCTGCCACCAGTTGAGGACTTCCAATATGGTGGCCACATTATCTGAATCCCCTCTTCCATCAGAAAGTATTCCGCCGTTTCTTACCCAGACTCTTGGGCAGGAGGTTCTTGACGAACTCGGCGTGATCTCCAACGTGCAGCACGCTGTAGACGCTGGTGTTCATCAGCTCTTCCTGCTGGTAGCGCAAATACTGGCTGACGTTCTCCGAGACAAACACTATGTTGCCCTCCATGTTGACCACGAAAAAGAAGCCGTCCAGAGCCTGAGGGGTGAGGTAGAAGTGGGAGGGAGGGGGAGACACAGGAAAAGGGAAGAAGAGTAGAGATAAGAGCCGTGAGGAGAAAATGGAAATATTAAAAAAGAAGGCGGGATGTTGAGAGGGAAGAGGAGAAGGTGGAGGGAGATTAGAGAAAGAAACATTTAGCCAGAGGGAAAAGAAGGGATGGAAGAAAATTAAGACAGAAAAAGGTAAGAGGGATAAAGAGAGAAGATTGGATGTTAATTAAAGTTCATTTGAACTTTCCACCCAAAGCTGATTAGAGTCAATTAACAGAAGTGAATGTGAAACTTGAGGTTTTACTCCTCCAGTTTGGTTTCTGCTGCCTGCTAAAAATACACCTTAAAATACCTAGAACGTTTAACCATTTATTACCATTGTGCATGAGAAAAGTTGGCTTTTTATATATTTTTTTTATTTTTGTCTTCACTTTATTTTCATATTTTTACCAGAAGTGTTTTCTGATGTTCGATCACCAACAGATGAACTTGCCGCTGACTCATATATTTGTATTAACAAGGCTGATACGGATACAGATAATTAGTAATCAGGGAGATTGATATAAAAATACCGTAGCTAAATCAAAGTGTCAAAATTTAAAAAGAGATAGAATGTAATCAAGTACAAATTTACTCTAACTTTAAAAGGTATTTGTACTCTTCTTTATACTTCCATTTTGGAGGAATTGGATCGAAACAAACACAGATTTCGGACATTTAGAAGAATCCAGATCATAATCAGACAGGCGGGTTAGCTAGTAAACTACATTGAACAGTGACTTCTTGCATTTTGGTTCTGTGTGGACTTAAAATGCGTCTTGCAAAACGTCTGTTCCCTTTAAAATAAATCATGGTATGCGTTTGGTATGGTGTCGTGAAAAGCGATACAAATTAAATTCATCATGCCTCAAAGTTGCAGTGTGCTGCTATAATTCAAGGTGTAACAGCGAGTGTACGGTGGCCTCTCGAGCACTCCTCCCTTTCTTTCATTCCTCCCCAGTCAGCATCTTCCACCTATACGTACAGACAGTGATTTGTCCTTTTGTCTCATGGCTACACAAGCCTCCTACTGTATGTCTGCCTGCTTATTATACCAGCGCTGGTGTAGAAAAGAACTGAACAGGACAATATAGAATAGAAATGGTCTTGGTTGGAACAAATATCTCAGTCTATGCTGTGGCTGGTGAGAGCTGTGTAAAGCTGTGCGTGAGTGTGAGTGTGTGTGGTGGTCAAGCTCCTCCCCTCCTGGTCTAATCTGGCTTTTCAGAAAAGGTATTTATACCTCATTGGGTCTCATGTTATACGTCACCACACACACACACACACACACACACACACACACACACACATGCACGCAAACACACACACACACACACACGAGTAGGCTTGATGACGGCATTGTCGCTAGCCAGAGGACCTCTTATCTCTCTGCGTCACTGTAAAGTGCAACGGCGTTTTAAAGTCAGGCAGACGCTTCTCCAGGTCTACATGAGTTACAGACAGCAACGTATATTAAACCCTGCAGCCTTAACTGAAGACATATTTCCTTTTCCAAGTACTTTTACAACAATTGGACTACTACAAATGGGGCATTTGGAGCAACACATCAGCTCTGAAAATAATTCTCACATTTTAGAAAATACTACCGCCCCATTTTTTAATCGTAAAGTTACTGAATTCAAACTGTGAACAGAAATACCTGTCTGACTAATCACTCTTCTCTTGTGTCACTATCACGTTGACCTTTAGACTCTTTTCCTCAGAGCGTAAAAACAGAGGAGGACCAAAGTTTAGCTCGACATACCTCCAGCATCATGGGCCCGAGGGCGTCTTTATCAATGACACCCTGTCCGGTGGAGGAGACGTCGGCCTTCTGCACCTCCTCAGCATCGGCCACGGGAGCTTTTTCTGTAAAACAAAAACGTGAGACATGAAAAGACGGGGTTAAAACACTGGAGATGTCTCTGGCCATATTCTTAAATGAATTTCTTTTTATGAGCAGAAATGACAACCAATAAAAAAATAAATCCTGAACAGCCCAGTTGCCAGAATACAATCTTGTTACAAACCTTTTATGCCTCTGCAAACCGCATATACATTCAAAGTTGTAGGCATCATACTTACAAAGTCAACATTTCATGAAAGCTGACTTTCGCGTCAGAAGTCTGGGTTAAGACTGGGTGAAAAAGCTGCCAAGCCAGAAAGTTTAAAGTTTCAACCCCGCGGTTTGCAGATCAATACGCTGTCAACATGCATTCTGGCTATCGAGTTGTTCTGAAAGTAATAAGAAGATAAAAAAACATCCACTTCCATTTCTGAGAACTGAAGAAAAGAAACTTTACATTGTATTATGGAGGAATTTAGTGAATGCATGACTCACTAATGATGTGGGGAAGTTGCGTGTGAAAAGTTCAGGTCAACATCAAAAGGAAGGCTGTTATCAAATGAACTAACTGACTGTTTACCACACAGCGTGTTTGTGAGAGGGAAGCTTTTTTTCTTCAGCGCTGCCTCTTTGCGGATATTTTCCTTTCCCGGAAAACACTGACAGTGTTGTTTTTGTGATGATGTCGCCCTCGGGCCATCGCACGCCCCCTCACACACGCACTTTGTGTTTGCATGTGAACACGAGGGCCTTTTTTCGCTGATCACATTAACGGCTAGTCCTTCAATTTATACTTTCTGCTACTTTAAGCCAAACTCCCCCCCCACCCAATGTGATGAAGCACTATCACGTCTGCAGCTTTGAGTCCCTGGAATGTCACGGAAGGCAGGTATCACCGGGCTAATGTGCGGTACATTACACACATTTAGTCATACTAGAGGCCAGTCTCCACTCTCCTCACTGGCTGTACCACTGGACTGTTAAGCCTCCCATGGCCCCATTAGGCCACATAGCTGACATTCCTGATGTGGGACCAGAGCTGTACAGAGTCATCAGCCCTTAAACCCTGTCACTGTAGAGCCTGGAGTGGCAGTCATGTCGGCTGGAGGGTATTAAAGCCACAGTACACTTTTTTTTTGTGTTAAATCAATAAACCTAACACACGTGATACAGTGTGTGTTTTCAAGCCTACATCCCCTAATTTTCCCTCAAACAGGTTATTGAGTGAGTTTGCGTAACGCTTCCTGTAGACGTGTCTCAGCAGTGTGACCAGATATCAGGTGAGGGAGGAGCTGACACAAAGATGACAACGACAGCAAAAAACACCGTCGGATGAAATCAAGTTTTTTCGCTGCAGGATGAGGCTCTGGGTTGGCGGTCTGAAGGCCTTTGCACACCGAAAGCGACACAATATTTTGGCGGGATCGAGGTCGGTTTTTCAGAGCGTTCAACGCTGCAAACGAAAGCGTTCAGAAAGCAACAGATGTCACGTCACAACTCATGACAATGGCAGACCTATTGATGGTTTACGTCTCATGTCATCAACCTGTATTATACAAGACAGGACACAAAATTATAAAGACAATGCGATAAAGGCGAGTAATCTTAATTGCTCCCTGCACTGAAGCTGTTATATCCATCTGTGATCTCTTCAAATCCTCCAGACTGCTTTGATAAAAACAGTAATTTTACCTTGCAGAACAAGGGATTTACTAATCTACGGCTGCTCAGATCAGTTAGTAAATGTATAACTTTGTTGTTTAAATGTATTAATACATCTAAAGTGACAGACAGGCAGCTCAGATGAACCCACTGCACTGCGACCCAGGAGACGAGGCGGTGCATTTTGTCCCTGCCGGCCCTGCTTGTTCTGTGCTCAGTATCATCTTAATATGATAATATACTCATGTTGTGTTGTTTATCTGACGTGTCCGCCGCATATGAACGGCTCGTTAGCAGCTTAGCATATCCTCCAGCTTGCAGTATTGATAAATGCACAGCTCGTTAGCTCTAAATAACTCTGTCAAGAGATTCCAACTCACAACCAAACGCCAATACCAAACCAGTAGATTCAAATTTTTCCCACGTATTTTCAGATTTACAGCTTCAAGCATCCTGAACAAACCTTAAAGAAGTCAGTAGCAGTAAACTTCCAACGACTGATGCCATCAGAATTCAGTTGCACATCCAACATCGTACTGGATCGTGAATGTTTTGGCGGTGCAAACAACATTATTTCATTTCTGTGACAGCTCCAAAACGCTGCAACAACTTCAAAACGTTAGGTGGATAAAAAAAAAAACATCTCCAAATTAGATTCTTCAATCAAACTAAATACAAACATCCATCCTTAGTTTTAGTCGTATGATCTTCAGGGGTTTTCTTGCTTTATTGTGTAATCTTCTTATTCAGTTTTCCTGTGTAACACTTTGCCATATGTTATATCTAACACACACACACACACACCCACCTTACATACGGTCGCATCCTCAAGTAAGCTTTTCGGCGACACACACACACACACACACACACACACACACACACACACACACACACACACA
>OMLP01025097.1:0-15031 GCA_900302685.1 Spondyliosoma cantharus | reverse complement strand
GCTCGCGACACACACACACACACACACACGCACAGGAACAGTGTGATTGCTCTGCTTCGCTCGTTTAGCACTTCTAAGGCAGAGATCCCCAGAGGCCACCCATCACATCCAGTTACTGTGGCACACAGACACGACCGGGCCCCACCTGGCTGCTCTCACCTCAATCTGTAGGAGGCAGGAGGCACTCGCACCATGTCGCTCTCCTTTCTCACACACACACACACATCACTCGCCAAAGATCAAAGATGTGGTCACACACACACACGGATATCTCTTATCAAAGATCACAAGGACTGTCCGCCGTACAGACTTTTACAAACTTGCCGTCACGCAGATAAACTTGTTGCGATTCGCCCCCTCGTCTTAAAAAAAAAAAAAAATCACAAAAGTACATTCCTATAACTGCTAACTGACTGTGTCGTAGTCACGCTCAAGACTTTTCAGGGGAGGTGTGAAGAAGCTCATGAATTTGCCAGCCTGCAGTCCCGTAAGAGCAGACAGACTATTATCATTTTCGATCCCAGCACCCACTCGCAAGATATTCTTTTTTTTTTTTTTTTTTACGTAATTAACATGAAATGAGTAAATGTGTCAGCGGTGAGAACAACGGACGGAATAAATGGTTAAATTAGCAGAAAAAAGAAAAAAAAAGAAGAAGAGGCCTCTAATGAGACACAACCGCTCCGACTGCTGAGTCATGCTGGTGGCGTCAGGTGAGGCTGAGATGGAGATGTGACGGCGTGCTCGGGGGTGATATCCCTGCAGATGCAACAACAAAAAGGACGGGAGGCAGATAGCTGCGGCGCGTTGAGCGGGATGAAAGTGGGCGTAGGTGGTGTAACGAGAGGCTAAAAGAGGTGGAGGTCGTCGAGCCGGTGATTAGTGAAGCTCCCCGTGCTGGTTGAGCCTGACTTGTCACGGGTTGACATGGGATGCAATTATAGAGGGGAAGTTTCCCAGCCCCTCAGGCATGTGCCAGCCATGCTGTCAATGCAGGCTGATGTGTGGGCTCTTGGCACTGCCAAAGGTGTCACAGGCGCTTATGTGTGCTCAAAACTGCTATGCTCCCATGAAAATTGGCCTTAGCTTCTCCTGGATGCTCTATGTGTGTGTGTGTGTGTGTGTGTCTGTGCACACACACACGCTCAGTTACCTTTTGTTTGAGTATTAGTTAAACCCTACTCCACTCCCAGCCTTCACTCGGGTCTCTCACTTTCTTATTTCCTCTGAAGCTACAAGGTAAAGCCACAACACTTGTGATTCTGCTGGCTTCTCACGCTGTTCCCACATCTTCTCCTTTTCCCCTATCAGCCAGCGTATGACTCTGCCAGCAGTGCGAGTAAGCTCTATAAGACCCAAGGCAAATTACCTCAGCGGGACGCTACACTTCTGTTCCCCATGCTTCTTCTTCCTCTTCCTCATCGTCGTCTCTTTCTTCCTCTCCCCCCCCCCTTCTCTGCATGTCACAAATCAAAGTGTGTACCTCAGCACTGGCTGCACATCATGGGAGTGTAGCTTGAAACAAATTCAATATCCTCCACCAGCAGATTCATGTCTATCCCACGGCGTGAGAAAAAAAAATCCCTGCTCCACCAGTCCGCCTCGTCGCTATGTGAGAAAGAACACGGTCTTTTACCAAAGGACACAGATGGTCATCTCGACTTCTGTCCAACCTTTCTCTTTTTTGTCATAACCCCTTTTTTCAGAAGACTGATCTGTACAAAGACTTCCATACTACCATCTAGTGGCTTGAAAGCCATGCTAGTGGCCCATCATGTGTGATTTTCCACTTCAGACAATTTTTTTGGGAGGGGAAATGGCCTGAAATTGGATCCTCTGGCAGCTCGCAGTTCCTCGGGCAACACAATACTTAAATGCACCCCTACTTTCTCTGCCATCATCTCCAGGAAAGTTTTTAAAAGATGCTGCTGCTAATCCTGAGACACGGGGTGCAGGGGATGGCTCTGATGTTCGCTCGCATCCTTTGCCAGCACACATCTGTGCACACATCTAATAATTGATAATCGCGCGTTCAGAGGAGCGTAATTAGATGGTAAGCGTCGGCATGAAAGGTGTTCGATAGCAACCTGTTAGCGGGCCTATCAGAGTCACCGAGGTCTGCCGCTGCGCCCTGTTAGTGTTGTTAGCAATAACTGGAGTCAGGCGGCAGGACGAGTCCCCGTGTCCTCTACCTGAGGCCCCGCTGTGATCGCACAGCAGGCGAACATATGATGCTTCTTCGCCCCTCACAGTTCGTAGCCCGACACCCCAACCAAGAGGGCCTGATTAAATCGGCGGAACAAGGCCTAATTAAGTAGGGTCTGATCAGGGAGGAGTAAATTATTTAACACTGCCCACACATACTGATGTCTCCTCTTCAGATCCTGAACCACACTCTCTCTCTCTCTCTCTCTCTCTCTCTCTGTCGCTTTTGTCTCCTCCCGTTTCATTCTCCCTTCTTTGTCTGTCGTGTCTCTTCTGCCGGTGTTTTCTTTTTCTTTTTTTTTTCTTCCTCTTTACGACATCTGCACCGCGGCGCTTTCATCCCTGAAACGGTGCCATTCAAGTAGCCAACGGTTCAGTCTTGAAGCAAGACACAGAAAACAAATGCAAGGGCCAGGGCTGGTGGGAGATAACATTGTGCGTTGATTAAAGACACGGAGGGAGACACCTACAACATCCTTTCGACTCGACACAAGAGAGGCTGACAGAAATATCCCCCCGTGGACAAATACAACAATGGGACAAGTGAGGATGTTAACTGTCGGTTCCTTCTGCTTTCACTCTGACATTTTCTATGAGGAACCCCCCTCGCCTCCGCCCACCTCTCCCTAACCTATGCATTTTGAAAATAAATAACCCTTCCTGTTTCATTATACCCTTTAGAAACCTGTAGACTGTTAAGAGTGCTTTCTGCTGATGCTGTGATCCGAGCAGCACGAGCAAAAGTTCACAGAGAAACTCATGTATTCATTCACTCAGCGGGGGATGGCATTTTCCATTTCTTTTCTTCGATGCTGTGGTCGTTTTCTGACAGCGGTGCTCTCCCCGGGCCAATTTCAGACTTTCTGATCACCTACTGCACCATGCACATCTTTCACCTGCTACACTGGTGCTAACTACAAACCCTAAAGCCCACAGAAAATCACTGACCCGCGACAGGGTGGACTGCAGGGAAGGAAAAATGTGCTCCATTACAGTGTAAACACTGAATTTTGCATTTACAATCTGTTGTCATGAAACGATTAACCTTGAGGAGGAATCTGCAAACGACCACAGGAAGGAGACATTTGAATGCGGCGCTCACACGTCTCCGATCGTTACGAGGCTTCTCCTGAATAAACCGAATGAGTCAGTGGGTTTAAAACGACGCTGGGCTGACTGTGACTCTAAAAAGGGGGAAACCAGGAGGAGTGATGGTGCACAACACATGCAAAGAGCTGCGTACTGTAGCTTCAAGTGCCAGAGATTATGGCTGATTAATGTAACTAAATACATTTACTCAAGTGCATTTTTGAGGTACTACTACACATTTATTATTAGGTAACTTTACTCACTAGTTGCTTTGCAGGTAACGTGCTGCATCAGAGACAAAGCAGAGCATCCTTCAATCTATTTATTTTATCGGCATCCGGATGAAAAATTAAATTAAAAAAGGCAGAATATTGGATCCAACAATCAGCAACGCTAGTAGAACTTTAACTTGCTGCTGTGCTTTTGATTCTTCAGTACATTTCATTTCAAAACACTGATCACGATATACTTTATCACAAGAGGAAGTGATAGACAACCTGCACGTTTAACACCACCACTGTGTGAAGCTAGTGGCCTGATTGTCTGTATGAACCACAAATTACTAGACGAGGACGGGAAGAACTGAGGATGGACGGATCGTCAGCCTGGACGATGATCAGGGACGATATTCTGCTTTTTTTGATTGTCGTATCCGATAATTGTCCCTCCCAGAACCCCGTCTGCTTAGTTACATGTCACAAGTAATAGTCTTAATAGTAACTAGTAATTAAAGCTGACAAATACATATCATGGAGTGGAAGTAAATAAAATAGCTACATTTGGAAATACTGAAGTAAGGAACTGCAAAAATCAGTTCCAAATATCGGTTATTGGTCACGCCATTTTTTAACAATCATTACCGATATTAATCCTCGATCCCTTGAGAAGGTGCCTTCATTGGGGAAGGAGGAGCGTTCAGCGTCAGTCACTCCGGGCACTTGTGTGATTATTTAAAGATGCTTCAATGAACTTTCACGTTCTGTTGATTCTGGCGCCCCCTGTGGACGAAAGCGGTACGAACACCATCATCCTTCGTGTGTTGAGATCTCGATCTTTCTCTCATTTTGCTTTGGAAGCGAGTGAAAGAAAGAGACAACATATTTTTAATTTTCTACTTTAACACGTTTGCAGGACACATGACGATGATGCTCATGTTTCTATTTGTAGTTGTGTGTCGTGTAGTTTCAGTGCCGTGCCACCAGACTACAGAGCAGCTTCTTTCTCAGTTCAATAGTTTAATTTTTTAGGATTGATCCGACCCGGACACTTGTTCTGATCCCTGTCCGATGAGTCGGCGGTGCTGAAATATTCACATTAATGTTTTAAGTCTTTAAGAATGGGGGCAGGATGAGTCACGGTGCGGTTGGTTTGTTTTTCGGGCCATCAGCGTTTTAAAATAATTCTGTATTTGTGGGTCTATTTTTAGATACTCAAAAGAGAACAATCGTGAGGAAAATGTGGGATTCGTCCGGGTTTTCATTAAGGACATCGGTCTGAAGCAGCAGAGAGAAAGTGAGGAACATGAAAAGCATCTTTAAAAACAACCTGTGCGACTCAGCATTACCTGATTATTAATGTGTTTTATTGCAGCCAAAGGAGTAAAATATGTCACGAAGCAGAAAGAAAAAAAAAAAAAAAAAGGCAGCGACTTTTAAGCTTCTGTTAACAAAAGTATGCGATTGCTTTATAATGTGCTCTCGCTGCACCGAGACTGTATGGGGCCGTGTTGTGTCTGTGCATAATCTAGGGCATATTCATTATGAAAACAACACTTTACTCCAGTGGCAAAATGATGTTGACCTTTCAGCGAAATCGAATACTAGCAAACCGTGTCTCATTGTTCAAAGATAATAGCTGGGCAACATTCCTTGTAAGGCAGATGATGTTGCTGGCATGCTGAGTGCCAGCCTCGCTGCTGGGTGGGTGTCGGACCGCTGATGACTCATTCTTCACGCGCTTCAGAGAGACCTGGGTGACAGGTTTTCTGTTTTTTAAGCTCGCTGTAACAAAGTGTTTCCTGTCGTTTGCTGCCTTTTTTTTTTTTTTACTCCTCTTAGATAAGTGATTGAGCCAAATCTCCTTTTTGTCTCTGCAACACCTACCTGAGGTTTACTCAGCATAGCATGTAAAAAGGGAAGGAGGAGGAGGACGAGGAGGAGGAGGTGGAGGAGGACAGCGAGGGGGGGGGGAGACAGCGTGCCAGCCACCCCTAAAGAAGCCTCGCTCATTCCCCAGGGAAATTGCATCACATATTGATCCACGGTCCCTGCATCTAATGGACACAGAGGGTGGAATTGCTGGTGGCAATTGGGAAATAGCTATGAGAGTAACAAGGAGTCATTAAGGCATAAAAGCCAGGTTAGTCACCTGAGGACCTCTCACCTGCCTTCACACGGTGGCTCTCAGTGCTGCAGCCTCGGCGGCTACATGTAGCGAGGAGTTAGATTGCCAAAGCAGCAGGTTCGCCGGCTCAGACGAGCATTTGTCTCCATTACAGGCCCCCTTACTCTGGCAAATAAACAGGGGAGACAGACAATCATTCTACATTACATCCATGACTATAGCACTTTACATTTTCTATCAGCGTAACAGACTCCCTGGGCCATCTCGCAATCCTCGCATTCATTTTTTTACTGCTTCCTCGTGTGTGCACAGATGGAGCTTTAACCAGGGTGGGATTTTCCAACCACTGCTGTAACATTCATGGCCCATCTCTCTTCTCCAAGGCAAAAAAAAAAAAATCAAAAACAAGGTCTGGATGCTAACCCAAATCTGTCACGCCATCAGAGTTGTCGTACTACTTCAAAAAAACAAAACAAAAGAGTGAATGCAGAACATCGCCTTCAGAACTAATCTGCACCCACATTATTCTTCTCTCCTTCCAGCTCAGCGTCCCGACCCGTCCGAGGGAAAAAGGGCAGCGGCTGCGTTTCAACCCACCGCGGTTTCACTTTTCCCACAACAACAAAATGTATTCAAAGCAGGGGGGGGGGTGGTTCGGTGCTGTGCTACGGCGGCGAAAAGCAAAAATTGAAGGCTAAAGCGAGAAGAAAGCAAAGACGGGAGCAGCCTGTAGTGAGGGAATCTGTGATTATCATTGAAGTGGAAGGAAGTGGGAGGACCGGCTTCACAGTGATTTTTGGTTTGCGGGTCTCGCAGTCTGATGTAACGCTCGACCTTAGGGCTGCACAAAAAAGACCAATGTTCTTCTTTTTTTCCCGTCCGCTATTCTCCGGCTCTTTCCACGCCTAAACAGGCACAACTAAATATTCCTACAATATATTTTTAATCATGTTCCCTTTAGGTGCAGAAGCACAACAGAAAGGACTCGCCGTCCTGCACAACCTCAATTTTTTAATCAATTTTTATGGCTCTTTCCAGCTAATAACAACTCTAACCATCTGTATCGCCATTCAAATACTGCTCCATTATTCTTGCAGGCGCGTGGACAATTTCACAGATATATGGCACTTTACCTGCATGTAAATTATTGATCACCTTTCAACCACTAAAGAAATGAATCGGCTCTGTGCATGTAAATAAGGGCGCCGCACTTAACGGAGGTGTTTTCAGCCGCTGGTGTCAGACCGGCGGTGATTTTGATTTGGTGCCATTTGGATATTAAGTGCAGTGGATATTGAGTGCTATTACAGCCAGGGACAGGCAGCACATCAATCTCTGTCACAGAAGTGGAAATCCGTCTCCAGACAGGAGCAGCCGGGGAGGAAAGTACAGCAGCAACACCGGCTGCATGAAAAACTGCAATCCCAGAGGAGCTGGGTAAAATATAGAGCGGTGTAATAAGCTGTGTAGACGCTAAGACACCCTGCAAAAGCTCATTATTATGAGTATGTTTGTCTGATTTCTGGTCAGAACATCTCATTACACTCAACGCAGCTTTTAACTGGTTATGAAACAGCCTCTCTGTGACCTACATGAGCAAACGAGACCATCAGGGAGAAGAAGAGAAGAAGAGAAGAAGCTGCTCTGTAGTCTGGTGGTTCGGCACTAAAACAAACTTTACGGTCACACTTTATGTTTACGTCCTTAGTTAACAGGCCCTAAATTAACTTTTAAGTGTGAAACAATGACCTATAAACCCTAACAAGGCCTTGCTCTTTCTCATTAGCGCCCAAAACCAGAGTTAATTGCTAATAATTGAATAATAAGCATGTAATAATCTTAAAGCAACAAAATGCAATGTAATGTAATGAAACTATAGATTATTAAGCATCCGTAAACTGAACAAATGTCTTAAAAGTGCTTATTAATGTCCTTTAATTCAACAATAAATGTGTTTATTTATAACACTTAAATGGTCTTATTAATGTTAATTAGCATCTTATAGTGATTTATTACCTATAAACTCATGCTTATGCTAATATACACAATTATCAGAAACTCAAAGCTTTTATTAACGTAAAGCATTTTTAATAATAGGACTTCTAACAGCCTTATTACCTTTTTAACCTGCGATTACTAAAGACAAAGCGAGCAGCTGTTTAATAAATAAAAATGCTAACAACATGCTCGCTTTCAGAATAAAAGCACGTACCAGCCAGATCAAGATCTCTGGATGTGAGGCGGTGGGAGCGGTACTGCTCGTGTCCACAGGGGGCGCCAGAATCAACAAAAATCAAAGTTCCTTGTAGCTGCTTTAACATCAGACACAATCATCTCAAAAATAGTATTTGACCGATTTATAGGACACATGTTTTTAGAAAAATGTATAAATGCTTATACTTATTTATTACAAACAAGGAACCTTCTTCTTTGGGGACTTGTTACACCCACTGGCCCATGTTTGCTTTTTTGCGGACAGAGAACTTTACTAGCGTGTAGCTGAGATGAAAATAAATGATAAATAAGATCCGAACCCAAAATAGAACCATCTAAAAATGCTGTAATGACTACATGGTAGTCATGGCTGGAACATCAACATGTTGACAGGCGCTGTGGCTGCTGTGATCCGTTCGCAAGATGGTCTCTAGTTTTTCCACTTTATTTTTGAAGTGGCAGTGTTTCCTGTGTATAGCATCTCATCGTGGCCTTGTATAATGACCTGTGCACAAGCTAAGCTATAGTACCTCTTCTTAGCCCTCAGGCACTGACAACATGACAGCTACGATAGCGGGCTGCATACAGACTCGGCTAAAGATCTCTCTGGATCGGTGTCACAGAATCCCATCTCAGCATCATCTGCTCAAGTTTTGCTAGTTTACTTGTTGGCCCAGAGAGCCGCAGCATATGTGGCCAATTCTGTTTTGTGCATATTTGCTAAAGATCGACAAATCTCTGGCTCTCTTCCTCGCAGTGCTACTTTTGGGTTTCGAGCTGCCTCTCATGGGATCCCCTTCCCTAAAAAGTTACCTGATGAGCCACCGTCCTCACAGGAAACGGGAGGATGAGGTGAGGAGGGGGGAGGTGGTGGGGGGTAGAAACAGAGACAGAGAGAAAGAGAAAGCTCTCATTATTTCTCCCTAATTGCCCACGAGTGACCCTCCTGATTCCCCCCTCTGCAACCAGGTACGCTGCCTCATTACAGGCAGCCTCCTCAGTTCTCCCAGGAGAAAGCCATGAAAAGGCCATGAAAGGCCTCGTCTGACAGGGGCCAGCCAGACTGGACCAATTAACAGGGTTTTTCTGTGCTCTGACTCGCCACACTGCAGTTTGCAACTCATCTATGGTGTGAGACTTGCAGACGTCCTAGGTCAGGTTGGGGATGGTTTGTTCAGAAGGTGGAAGCGATAAGGGCATCGGCATCTCGCCGGTGGCCCCGCCGCCATTTACATGATTCTCACGCCTCCTTTTTTTTTTTCTGAATTTTTTAGCGGAGACACTAGAAATAATGTGTTTTTTTTCTAATTTGCTTTGAGGAGGAAAATTAACTGAAAATTAATTAAAGTTGAGAGCAGAGCCCGTTTTTAATTTTCCATCCAGGGCGGGAAAAAAAAAAAAAAAAAGAAAAAAGATGTTGTTTATTAATTCTGGATTAGCACTCAAACGGTGACAGGTCACTGAGAGTTTAAAATATAGATGTTTTCTGGTCGCCCTGGCGTCATCGCTCCATGAAGGCTGAACTCAATCGTCTCCCAGCCTCCCGGTGCCAGGTGACTTGGTGTGCGTCTGAATAAATGACCCAGTCAAGGTGAGCGCCCGTGTCAAGCCAGGAGCATCAAAGACAAACCACGCAACCTTGCCAGAGGGCCTGTTTTCCTTTCACCTGGAGAACTCCATTTTCACTCTCCAAGGTTTGATGCATTCAAGCCCGTGCTGATCTTTGTAATGACTGGTCAAAGAAAAAAAAGGAGTAATTCCCACAGCCTGCTGTCTATTAGTGACATGAAAGACAAGTCTTTCAAAGAGCGCTCTCCTTCCTCTTCAGGTTTTTAAAGGCACAGACACTCTCTTCAAGGTCACATCAGTTTTCTGCTGGAGTGATTTTCAAAAAAAAAAAAAAAATCACCTGAACGTAAAGAGCGCTGACTGAAAGGAGTGGAGGACAATGACGGGGCAGGAGACAGCGATACCACTCAGCGAAAGAATCTATGACAGTCGCCGCAACAGTTTATTTGGGCAGAGGAAAAAGGGAATGACGGGTTGCGAAGGGTGGGGCTGGATGGAAGAGGGGTACTGATTGGCTTGCCGTCTCATGGGGTGCGTGTTTGCCTGCAGGGAAAGGTCACGGGAGGGAACAGGAGTAACGAGGTGTGAAGGGAAGGCACTGTCCTCGGCTCCTGGGCCCTGGGAGACATCCCCGGCAAGGTGTTAATGCAGATGCTGCAGCCTCCCTGGTTCTGTTTATTACACCTTCAGAGGGAAGCCAGCCTGGTGTTTCACCATCAGTCAATACAGCTGAAAACATGCTAATCAGAACCAAAAACTGGCAGCGAGTCTGACTTCCAGGTCCAAAAGCAGATAAACACGATACGAGGAAAAAGCTTGGCTGTGTTTTTGTTTTTATTTCAGTGTGAACGCCTCAAACTGTAAACAACATCTTTTCCTCACAAACTGTTGAACAGGATGCAAAACCTGATATGTTATTTTTGTTCTGTTCTCATAAATCAGCCAAGGTACAAATTCAGTTTACTTCTCCCTGAAGCTTTCCGCTCTCCTGTCAGAGTCTAAACCTTCAGCACCACACTGTGAACTGTGACATGAGCTGTGAGTGACTGCACAGCTCAAATCGTCCCACACATGCTCCGTATATTTATCATAAACGATGAGGAAAAAGTTAAGACAGTAAAGTTGGCTTTTATCTTCCACTTGTGTTCTTAAGGATCTGGACTACATTTCCAAAGAAACTTAACTCCTGTTGTTAGCTGGCAGCGCTCCGTGTATGGTTGCTGTTCTATTTTTCGTCTTAGGAAAAAAAAAAAGAGGTCCTCAACGCCAAACGATCGGACAGGAAGAGGTTGTCGATGTGACACCAATATCTAGTAAATACATCTGGTTTCACGTTTATTTAAAGCGTCTACAAGGAATTTTCCTTTTTGTTGATTTTGGCGCCCCCTGTGGACGAAAGCAGTACGAGCATCATCGCCTCCTGTCTTTCTAGACTATTCTTTGTCTTTAACACAGCCGTCGTGGTCCAACAAGGTACACATGCTAACATGCTAACAGGCCGGTTGGGTTAACATCAAACACAGCACATTAATGTTATTTTACAGTAAATTCACAGCAGTACACTGTAATTATTTTCACAGTAACACAGATGTAAATCACAGTAATATATTGTGTTTCTACAGTTAACTAGACACAATTTACTGTGAAAATACACTGATTCTGTAATAAGCATCCGTAGTTATTGTAAATATCTCAAGTTACACTAAATGTACAGTAAAATTACAGCAATGTACTGTTTTTATACGTCAACTCAATTATATTGCCTGTTAGCATGGTAGCCTTGCTATCTGATGTTAGCATTCAACCACTTTCTAACATTATTGTTTAATAATGTTACACAATATGACAGGATAATAATACAATAATTCTAAAATGTCAAAACACATCTTGGACAGTGAAACACACAAAAATGTTTTATGTATTAAATGTTATTTTTAAACATTTCTTAAGACAAAATAAACAACAGAGGTCATTTTTAGACATTTTATTTTTACATTTTCCATATTATATCATTAATATTAAGAATATCTCTCATATAATTAATTGATAAATAAACCAATAAACATTAGAGGCTTGTGTCAATGAGAATTTGCGCTTCAAACAGACAAAGTCATAACAAAATGACCTTAACACAACCTGACACAACCCCTGTTTTGTTTCCAGAATATTCCCTGCAGCCACAGCAAAACTGCTGTCTCTCCATGAACTCAACCTGAGAGAGGACCACATGGGAGACCGACCCTCATTATGTATAAAATATCATTAATTAACTTTATTGAATGAGTCACAGTATGGTTTCCACCACATGGTTCCCTCAGGGTCCCTTGCCCAAGACCCCACCTTGCACTGTTCGGAGCCAGTGAGCCAGCATCCTTCACACCAGCCCCCGTTCTCTTCGCCGGGGCTGCTTCTAGGTGACTTTCTCCCCTCTTGTCATTGCTTAGAGAGCTGCCAGTAATTTATAATGTTGTGACAGTCAAATAAACAGGGCTGCTGCTTGCTGGAGTGAAAAGTCCTGTATTAAAGGGAATCAAAACAGCTCCAAATGGTGCCTTGAATGGAAATAATCTCGGTGTAAGATCTGTTCTGGGCTGGCTAATTTAAATTTGTTCAGGGTGACAGCTTACTGGAAGAGGGACATAATGAAGTCCATTATCATCAGTGGTGCAAATTCTAAAGAACGAGAACTCTCATTATCAGCGCTTTCCTGTATACGAAGGAAATATGTTCATCCATTATGAAATGTGCTGAGAATGACAACATGGAGCAAACATAAGACAATGTGAGCTGTGACTCGCCTCTGGGAAGGAAAAAAAATGGAATGGAGCTCGCTGGAGACCGGACAAGTCGTTTCTCTACAATGCCTTCACTTGCTTTATTTATGGATGAGGTGATGGTGATTTCAGTGCACACAAGAAGGCCATGGATTGGATTTTAGCACAGTGGAGACTGTAATAGGCTGATCATTTTGATATCTCACAGAGCTGCATGTATACAGTGGTATGCAACAGCAAGGCAGCCTGTGCTTTTATTTACTGTGCCTTTTCTTGTGGTAATCTGACATCTGGTAGACCATGCCAGACCTTGAACAGTGTCTTCCCGGGCATTATCTCATAAAAACAGAGCCTTGATAATGCTGTTCCATTAGACAAGTAGCGGAAATAACAATAAGTCATTTTGGCCAGAATTAACTGATAAACAGGGAAATGAAGGAAGCCTCCAGATCTGTAACCCGCGATAACCACAGCTCCACTAAACATAGGGAGCGAGGACTTCAAGCTGTTTCTAAAATATATTCACTTCAAAGAGTATAAAAATACATTTGGTGCCAGAATAATCATCAAAAGTAAGTTCAGTGCCAGCAAAATGTGTCGCTGAATGAACTGGAGTGGAGGAAATGGGAACGCCAGGTGTTGGGGGGAGTCTGACACACACATACTAATGTGCCATTAAAAGTCAAGTGCACACATTCAGGGACAAGAGACTGAATCACACACAAAGTGATCCAACGGTAATTAGGAAATACTCATTAGAAATATGTATTTATCATGTTATTTTGTTCAGTGTTTATTGCCAAACACAGCAGTTCTGTAGCTCACATCATCAAATCAAAAATGTTAATAATAACAGTAACACCGTAAACTAATCCACTAACATTGATGTTCATCACACAAATCTTCTGTGAAAACTTAAAAGGTGTAATTAGTAAGAAAAGGCCAAGGTAGCGCCAAACATATAGGGGGCAGCATCGCTAACTGCTGCTCTACTCTTTTGCTGTAGCTGTTTTAGGCTGCAGCTGTTAGCTGTTAGCTGTTAGCCACGGATGAGTCAGGCAATGTAGCTTCAAGAAGCCGAAACTAAGGCTCACAGTATGCGATGGAAGGATGTCCACGAGGATGCAACACAATGATGCAAATTGAAGCCAAGTCATTCAGGATGAACAGATTGTTGTTGAATGTCGCTCTTGAACTACCTGGCATGTCCTCATTTCCCGTCTTGGGACCAATTCAGACGGTATGTAAGGCTGTATTTTTCTGTTCAATAACACAAATAGGTGTAAATGTATCTCCTGTCTTGTACCATGTTTGCATACATCTCCCAGCTGAAACCAGGGACGCTATCAGACTATCGCCTTTTTACAAACAAAGGGTTACGAGACAGGACAGATGGGGACTAGCTGGTTAGTATGCTTACTTAAGTAGACATCTCACAGAAATGACGTCAAAACTGTTGTTTCCTCACACTCTGTTGATAACATTAGCCCAGTTTTTGAATCCATAGACTGCAAGTACATTACATGACTAGTGACAATGTTAAAAATCCATATTTTCCCAACATACCGAGCAACCTGAAGGTTGTGTAATCCATCACAGTGAAAAGAATGTCTGCATTATGTCTTTTTTTCTGCAAAGTTCCATTATTGTTATGGCATTACCTTGTAATAATATTGAAACTTTGAAAAAAAAAAAAGCTCTGCAGACTTAACATTCTCTGTGATGGATTACACAACTGAGAGGAGTCTCAACAGTCTGGTAATTGATTTCCGTACCGACATGAATGGAAATCACCGGATGCAAGAAATAAACCTTCAGACACGTTCAGAAGTGGGAAACTCTGCAGCATGCTTTTCAAAACAGTCAAAAGCCGGCATGCACAATTTATTAAGAGCCAACATAACATCGCTCCATAACTGAAAATATTTAATTATTGCTCCGACAATGGAGATTCAACCGGTACGACAATAGTCTGGAGCCTTTTATTACAATAACTGTGGTTCTTCTGAATGAATACCTCTGTTATAATTATGTCACAGGCAGATAGATGCATGTAGGCCGTTGAATCTAAGTGTGTTGAATGTAATTGTAATGTAGTCTATGATTTATATTGTTTGTAGTTACATTCTGATGATCAATACATCCAATTTAAAAAGCACCTCTCTCTTTTCCTTCATCTAAAATAGACTGGTAGTGGCAAGGCCTTTCTGTAAGTTATTGAAGACTGAGATTTATTGAAATTAGCAGGAATAGTTAAATCAACTTTATTCCAAGGTAATTCTGCAGAAATACTTTCTAAAAATGAGGCAATAATGTATGACAAAAAAAAGGTTTGGGATATTAGATGAAGCTTAAACAAGGCTATAGCCACCTTTAACGAGCCCCCATGACGCCTTGAATAAGTTGTTGGTGCGACTTCCGGCATGTCTGGTCACTTTACGGGAACATGCATTAAAAATGGTCAAGATTAGGCGACAAAACTACTTTGTTTGGTTTAGGTTAACAAAAAAAGACCTGATTGCTTACTTTAAGGCTACAAAAGTATTTAGTTAGGTTTAGGCAAACAGAAAACTACTTGGTAAAGTTTAACCAACAAAAAATCTTGGTTAGATTTAGGCTACAAAACTACTCAGGTTCAGGCTACAAAACAACTCGGCTAGGTTCAGGCTACAAAACTACTCGGCTAGGTTCAGGCTACAAAACTACTTGCTTAGGTTTAAAACATCATGATTGGACTTTACATCACCATGCTACTTCTGCAGCTTCTGTTCCGACTGTACCAGTTTCTAGGCAACTTAAATTACATTATGTACAGAATGTAAAAAGCCACGTTAGCT
>OMLP01025095.1:0-10125 GCA_900302685.1 Spondyliosoma cantharus | reverse complement strand
ATATTCAAAAAAAATAATGGAAACAAAAAGACTAAATTCTTGAACACTGCAGTGGCCCTCCTGGGTTGCACGGGGTGTCATCAGGTCTACATCTGCAGGTCTAAACTACTGCTGCTGCCATGACTTACAAGCCACTTCCAACATGTGTTTTATATTCAAATTGTATTTTACTGACACACTCCTCTTGACATGCACCCAGCATTCAAGAAGAGATTTTATTCTCCACAACACCTCTCTCTGAGGCAGACAGACTTCACACTGAAGACAGGAAATTGCCCAAGCAGATCATCATGCTGATCCTCATGTGGCCCTTCGGTCATCCCATCTTGATGCTCATCACAACTGCATCTATTCACTGATCAGTGGTGCAAATGGAGTCAGAAAGAGTTTCATTTGCAGTACTGCTCTTTGAGGATGAAAATCTGCATGTTGTTTCCTGTGTGCAGCCAAATGAACCTCTTGTCTGCTGTGAAAGAAGGTTATCATGTCAAGATGCCACTCACTGTACTAGTCCAAACAACTGGATCTCTGTGGAGACTGTCAGTCTCCAGTAAAACCAAAATACATAAATCCTCCAACAATCATGATAGTTGACTGAACCCTGATCCGTGCTGCTCTGCTGCACTCAAATATGTGCAGTGTCCCAAATGGAAATGTCCCATACATGAGCCAACTTGAGGGACTTGGCTTGGCGACTCGAGTCCCACTCGGACCAAAAAAAACGATGTGGACTGACAGTTGGAGAGTGCTGGTTCACATCCTGGGCATTGCCGAGGTGCCCTTGAGCAAGGCACCGGCCCCTAACACTGCTCGTTGGGCGCCGTGGCATGTGTAGCAGCCCCTTCGCTCATCTACACTGCGTGTGTGTGTGTGTGTGTGTGTAAAAAAGATTTTCCCAATTTGGGATTAAAATAGTATATAAAATTAAAAAAAAAATTAAAAAAAATTATATAGCAATAAACAAAGTTTACAAAGTCATTTGAATCCCCACCCTGATCTAAATGAATGACCTGTGCTTTGTTATGTTTGTGCTTTGATTCCTCCACATACTGAAAATTAGGAATTAGTTGCAAAAACAACAATAACCGAAAATGCACCATAGTGTGGGACTAAACAACAGTGACACCTCTGTCTCTCATTGTGTGTCTCTGCTCGTACAAAACCTCATCCGAACATTTGGACCACAATAGGAGGTCATGAAGATGAGTCACGGGCTGAGAGGTGGAGGGAGTGTGAGTGGGCACAAAAGTGGATATTGAATTTTTGTGATATTTGCCAGCCCCAACCCCCCTGCTGTCTGGAAAAATCTCCCTCAAATGACAAACCTCTGAACAAATATAGAGTACCAAAGAACAATGAAATGTCAGCGTGAGGCCACTTTCATTCTAAATTCCGGCATAATCCCATGAATAACATCAACTAATGATCCTTATCAGTTCTTTTCAATTAAAGCCTTTGTGATTACAGCAGTCACACAGATCTGAACAATCTCACAGCCTATTTCATGCATTTGTACAGCAAAACTTTTTATTTTATTTCTGTCCAACTCAAATAATCAAAATAGTTTTCCTGTCCACAGCTGAGGTTGTTAAAACTTAACTTAACTCTGGAGTCAGACTTGTCTTCCACTGTACATGTTCATTCACAAAACAAACCTTTAGCAACTTGAGAAAATTACCTTTAATAAAAATAAGATACAACCTGTAATAATCCTAAAATATGATGACACATTTTCTTGTGGGTCTGAATGTTATAACCTCCTCCTCCCTCCTTTTGTCTTACCTCTGATCTCAGTATGGGTGAGGTGGATGAGCAGAATCATGACAGGTAAATCCATCCTGAGGCTGACGCGTTTTCCTGCGCCCATTCCTGGCTACAAATCCGTCAGCTCAGACCAATCAACGACAGGTTTCTCCTCGATGGTCAGTCAATCGTCGAGCTTGGCAGAAGTCCCAGTAAACACGTCAAGGCATGCCCGACATTGAAATATAACCAGAGAGTTTGAGGCGAAGTAGGGGGAGAGGCAAGTAAGGAGTGGAGAGCTCCGTGTGCAAAATGAGCCACACTATCCCTCCTAACATTAACACTCTGCGGAGAGGCATCGCCTCTCTCTCTCTCTCTCTCTCTCTCTCTCTCTCTCTCTCTCCCTCTCTCTCTCTCACACACACACACTCAGACGCACGCACACATATATGCTCACGTTTCCACCCCCCTTGCTCTCTCTATAGCCTTTGCTGTCAGTCTTGGTGCCTTCCTCCTTCCTTTTGGGTTTTGGCACATCATCTCCCCTACAGAGGTGCTGCATCCACACTCCTGTGCACCTGTGCAGTTTACAGGAGGTCACACCCAGCTGGACCGCAGACCTGTCTGCTCCTCCAGCATGACAGGGTTGCAACTGGAATGACATTTTCAAGGCACAATACCTTAAATTTCAGGTGTTATGATAGAAGGTATTTCTACCTCCAGCAAAGGAGGTTATGCTTCCACACCTGTCCGTTTATTTGTTGGTTGGTTTGTCAGCAGGATCACACAAAAACTACCAGACGGATTTCCAAGAAACTTGGATGTAGGGTGGGTCTCGGACCAGAATAGACCCCTATAACTTTTGGTGCAGATCTAGGAATTTCTTCTCACTTTCTTTGACATTGCCAGATAGGGTGTTTTTGGTTGTTGTTGTTTGTTCATTTCTAGAATGCACCTTGATGATAGAATCAGGTGTATTTAGGTTGTTGGTATCCACAAAAGAGTGCAAAAGGGGTGTCCCATTACAGATACAGACTAATTATTATTGTCGGCAGAGCTGTAACTTAAGTCATTTGGAGGAAGTGTGCAAGTCATTTTTCTTAGTACAGCTCCCAAGTCAAGTCAAAGATGAGTTGTGAGTACCTGTCTAACTCTGGTGAATTTATACAACTTGTTCCAAAAATATGACATTGAATTTAACTTCTAATTAAAAATTGTGGCTCAAAAGGGATTTAATGATTACTTGTAATTACTGATATTCAGTGAAATAAAAGTAATCACACAAAAACAAATAACTTCACAAAGGCGTATTTTATTGCTTAATTGCTTTTCAACCTCCCTTTCTCTTTTCATTGATTAAATACTGACAGCCAGAGAATTTTTTAAAAAAAATCCTACAAGAGAAGGAAATAAAAGATAAAATAAACAAGTCATTTCGGTCATTATGCCTCCATTCAAGTCACGTGTCTTTCGATTTTTAAGTTCTTTTAGTTCCTAGTTGCGCGTCATGAAAACAGCTATTGTCCTTGAGAAGCACTTTGAGTTGCATTTGATTTGTTTGAAAGGTGTTTTTAAAAATAAAGTTGGAGAACACGAAATATATGTCCTGACAGAAGCAAAAATGATAACACTGTACTAGTGTTAAAAAAATAACACTAGTACATACGCGGTATGATGACCTTCAATTTTCATACTACAGCATATCATGAAAACCCCCCATGCATACCTAATGATACAGATGGGTTCCTTTACCGGAGATGACAGCAGCGTAGAGGGAGACACTTCAATTTCTGCCTTTTGTGTTTCCCAGTTGAGGAGCTACATTGTTTTTTCACTGCGTTGGCATGTCTTTGTTTTACCAATAAAGGAACCGAAGTGATAAAGTAGCAGGTGCCTTGTTTTATTCTTCTGTTCAACACTGAGCTCATTGCGATCTTAGGCTGCGTTCTTAGTTTTGGGAAATCCATATTTTTCTTTGCATACTGGTACCGATCTCCTTTTTGCAGAGCATACTTCCTAAAACCCTCATAAAACTGTCATCTCGGTTTTTGGACGGTGTGACACACACGGCGCGTTGAGTTTCATGGGAAAATGTTTTTTAAAAGGTCATAAAAGGGAGGGAGAGAGTGGGGGAAATGATTGATTGAGACGAGAGCATGGAATGGAAAGGGAGCAGCGCGGGAGTCATGGTGCAAAGTGTGCTTTCCAAAAAGCTTTTCATGATATCTCTGACAAAAGAAGACACAAAGCAGTTATCCTGGCAGCAGCGGCAGCAGCAGAAGCAGCACAGGGTTGTAAATGTGGTCATCATAAATGGAGCAAATCTCAGTGCAGATTGTTTTTCTTGGAGGCCTTTTGGGAAGTCTGTATCAGATCAGATGAAAGTTTGATGTGATGAGGAGAGACTTTCTGTTTTACGTCATATTTGGCAAAAACCTTAACAAAGGGATTAGTTTGTGTTTTAATAAATCTTGAATTCCTCCTGCTGCTTTTGTTATACACTTTCACAACGTACGCGCTAACAAATAAGCTGAGTCTGAATATATTAAAAAAAAAGTGTAGAAAAGAAGCGGTAATCCCTTCCATTTCTAAAGTTGGGCAGCAGGGCTTTTGCAGTATCAAAGGAGACATGAGTTGGCATAGTGCAGTATTTACTTACATGCTCCTTGTAAGCTGATATTGTGGAGCAACAGTTGTTCTTGTTCTTGTTCTTGCTCATCTCACCGGGGGGGCTGGAGATGGAAATGTTCCCCTCTGACATCTGTGTTTTCCCATCGAAGTCACACTGAGCACATTTTGTTACAGCTCAAACGAATGCACGTTATTTGATCATAATGCTCAAAAGACGACTGCTTTGAGAGTCAAACCTGCAGGATGTGATCATCTGGTCACTTTGGTGGGTGGCGGAGCGGGCTCTACACACCACATGGAGATATCATAACCTCATGAAATTGATAAGGCAATAAAGTTTACACATCCCGAGTTACATGTTGCGTGTTTAAAGTTAAAAGTCAAAGCTCATGCATTACTGTACTTGGCATTTTGGCAGGTCAAGACCTAATCTAACTTTTGCTTTAGTTTTCCAGATAGCTAAATATATGTCACACATCTCATCACTCTCAGTTGGAAATATGTGGTGTAAAGCCTCTAGGTGGCAATAAAACTGTTGGTGGAATAAATACTTCCCATTTCCAGTTGATCAGTATCAGTGAAAGTATCAGATGGCTCAAAAGCACCAAAGAGACCAGAGACACGACAAGAGGTCCCGTCTGCCCGCTCACAATTAGCATATTGAGTGAAGACAGCCAGCTTGATTTTTACCAGGGATAAGCCCTCGCCATCTGCATTGAATTACATATGACAAGACAACTGTGGACAAACACACAAACACACAAACAGGCCGAAGCAGTTCATTGCACTCAGAACATCACAAAAGGTGTATAATCTTATGGTTAAATATAAAAAGAACAAAAATGGGAGCTAATGTTTTTTCATGAGGTGTTTGTGGGCAGCTGACAGACACAGTTGCAATCAATCAACATTTACTAACTTCAGAGAACACAAGATTTTCTCCTCAGTATTCAAATCTAGTCTTTTATCAGAGTATATGCAAAGAAATCTAGTTTAGTGTGCTTGAACTTGGTGTATCTTTTTTCAACTTTTGAAAGCTTTGAAACTAAATTCTCTGAACACTTTATCTTATAGGAAATAAGTTGTCTCACCAGATGGGATGTAAGTGATTTAGATAAGATCTTATCAGTTATGCACCGTCTTCACAGGGAAAAGGACGTTAGTTGTCTCTGTTAGTCTTCAGATGATAGTTTCTGGGAAATAAATCTGACTTTTCCCATGTCATAAATGCACAGAAACTCACTTTGAAGATCAAGAAACAAATTGCACCCTTCAGCTTTCCGCTTAGCTTCAGTTCTACAAAACATTCATTAATGCCATCGGAAAACTGAAGACATTAATTTCATGGAACTCTCTGTTTCTCTGCTCCATTAAAACCAGAAAATTTGGAAGGCCGAACCAGTTTTTATCACTGTTTTTTCTCTCGTTTTAGGTTGTCTAATCGTTACAGGTTGACTTCTGAAACACCCTGCATGGACATGGTTATAAAGAGCAGAACGGGATATGGTACGACACTGCCGTTTGGATGTGGGGATCCTGCGCCAATTCTCCACCTCAGCCTCAGTGTGAATCTCTTGGAGATTTCGCTCCTACGCTGATACACCTCTGGAGGTAGTATCAGGGTCACATTATTGGCGAACCGATAAGACGTCTGCGCATATCGAGGGCGTGTTGATCGGACGGTCTGTTAACTACACAGGTCCATCACCCAACTAAATAAAGAGAAATGTCCCACAAAGCAACGTTACATGACCAAACTAAAGTAACGTAGTAACTGTCTTTGGCAACTTATATGAGGAAAAAAATACAGCATATATACGTGGAGAAGCATCTGTCCTCATAACAGCATCCATATGATTATAAATTGTCTGCGGGTTTCGATTGACAGGAGGACACCTGGGGAACCCCTTGAAAACACACAGACGTCATTATCATGACGTGTACCGTAACTCCTCTTTAGGAGCCGCAGCGCCGGTTTTCTGTGTGAATTACACAGCAGTTCGTCTTTAAGGCAGAGATGCTTGGCTCTGTGTGGATGAACAACGGCAGAGAATTGGAGAACCACCGCTGCTGTGTTAATGTGGCTTCTCTGTGTGAAGAGAAGGGGCTAGAGACTATCAATTGAGTTCAATGGACCATCTGGGCTTGTTTCATAGACCTTACAGAAAAAAAAGTTTTTCAGATATTGAGAGATCATGGATAAAAAATGTTGCTAATTGGTCCTTTGAGAAGTCCATGTAACAGGTGTCCGACTTCCGTAAGGAGCCCGTTGTTTCTCATTTACTGTACAGCTGCAAGATTAACCTTTCCCTTCACTTTCCCCAAAACTCCCAAGGCAAGATGAGCTCCTCCCTCCCTTGTACCAGCAGTCCAAACTGTCTCCTCAAAATTACCAACCACTCATTTGCAAAAGCAAGGCTAATGTTAGCTAGCATATTGCTTTTGACAGAAACTTAAAAAATCTCACCCCCAGTTCTTGTTGAAGAATAGAAAACCTGTGTTGAACACAACTCCCCACTCATTCAGACTTCTTTTCCCCTTCTTCTTTGCTTTGTTCTCACTCCAACGCTTTGCAACAGCAAGTTGTTGCATAATGTCCATTTTGTTTACGTCTGCTTCCCCATGAGATCACGTGAGAGGAATCACAGCTTCAGTCCGCACGCGCCATGAAGCCAGAAGGCTGAAGTCACACACCCGCTGCTAATATAATGTTGCGTGTCCAAACTTGACAAAATTTGACACGGCATCTCCTTGGGTCCTGAGCAACAATCCTAACTTGTGTGAAGTATATCAGATAAATGGATCTGGAGATTTGCAAATAATAGGAAGACAGACAAACAGATTGACAAAGATTCCTTACTTATGGTTAGATAATGTTAACCCTTGTTGACAGAATTGTAGAAAGAAAGAAAATGTTGAATTCATTCACAAAGTTACAAATTCTAAGAAATTGTATTTTCCAGTGAGTTGAATTGACTTGTTTCTTTCCATGTGGTGCTTTGCATTACAATGGAGGTTGATGCAGAAGGTGAAAGGTCCCATTCATCACTTTTATTAGGGAATCCACAATAAGGCAGAAGATAACTTAAGGGAAGAAACAAAATGGCACAGAAGAATCACTCTTCAAACAGACAAAATAAGTCAACTGCACTTAATAATGCCTGAACAGGTTGTTCAGAAGTTTTTGCAAGACATCAGGTTTCAGTGAAGACAGAATCATGATTGCTCGTTATCTTTCATGTTAATTTCTTTACAGACACACTGCATGTTAAGAAAACATTTCATCTCATGAATGAGTAATCCCACCCCCCATATAATCAGTTCATTGATGAACGGATGTGTCCGTAACATGACGTCACCGAATGGAGGTGTGCTGGTTTTAATCACCTTGAAGTTGCAACACACTGCCGGCTGATGAGACTGACTCCAGTCAACTCGTCATTTACAGTTCAAGAGGATACAGTAGTACTGGTCTTCACATGGTTATCCTGGAAGGTAACATAACAAGGCAAGAACGTACCTTTCCATCTCTTCCCACGTAAACATCTTTAATTCTTCCCTTTTTCCAAAGATGTTTGGGCAGTTTATCCTCATTGATTAATACCACATCTCCAGGCTTCAATTCGGTAGACTGTTTTACAGAAGAGGAAAAATGGGCTGATCTCAATTCCATGAGATAATCCTTCTTCCATTGAGTCCAAAATTTTTTCATAATCCGCTGTCTGTATTTCCACCGTTTGCTCAACTGATCTTGATTTTGGTTAGGTACTGTTGTTGTTGCGTTGCCAGTTGAGGGAAGTGTTGTCAGATGTTGACTGATCAAAAAGTGTGAGGGAGTTAGAGGGACAGGTTCCTCACCGTTTGTGTGGGTGAAAGTGATGGGACGAGCGTTGACAACTGCTTCCACTTCTGTCAGAAGCGTCTCACTAGTCTCTCCCACATGCCACCCCACGAAGCGACTCTTTCTGCAATGAACTTCCAGGTAATTTGTTTTTCTGTAAAGAATTCCTGTATTTCCTTTGATGATAGGGAATTCCACAATATATTCAGTCCTCTGCGTGACACAAAACGTCTCAATGCCAGTAGGAACTTTTCAGTAGTCATATCAGTCACTAATTCTAAATGAATAGCTCTAGTGATGTCTGGCCCCGGACTTGAGAAGAAGGACTCAGATGCAGAAAAGAGTGTCAGATTATGCAGGTCTTTATTTTGACGAATGTAATATCTGATTTTGTCCTCAAGCACTGTGATGAAATGAACAGTGGCTATGAAACTCCTGGCTTAACTATGATACAAACAAAAGTATCAACTTTGTCTTGAGATTTACAATACAAAGGTCCAGCAAAATCTACTCCTGTAATGTCAAAAGGAGGTGCTTCTTCGATGCGCTGTACAGGTAAGTGCGCTGAAATCTATTGAGCTGGTTTTACTTTGTATTTACGACAGATTAAAGATGCATGTACAATTCTTTTCGTCATTTGTCTTCCCTTTATTATCCAGAATCTCTCTCTCACTTGATTAAGGGTGTCCAGAATGCATCACTTGTTGGTGACATTTTTTGACTGTCACCTCAGAAAATGTTGCATTTGCAGGAAGAATACAGGGATACTTTTGTTCAAAGTTCCAGATGGTCATCTGTAATCTGCCCCCCACTCTTAGTATGCCTTGATCATCCAAAAAAGAGCTGTGAGACTGAATTTGAGACTGGTAATTTATTTCTTTACCTCTTTTCAACAGAGAGATTTCTTCAAGGAAACTTGAATCCAGTGAAACTCTGCTTCAGATATTTCCTCGTTTGACAATGCTCCAGTGCGTTTTGGATTACCTCTGGCATTGTGAATAAATCTTCTGATCCAAGCAGTAACACATAACACTCGGTTGAGGTCACTATAGTTTTTCAACTCCAGTAACTCACTTTTTTTTTGAATTTTCAGAACTTGTCATACTTGTTGACTACAGACAGATCTTCTTTCACAACATCATCATCTGCAGATTGTTCACAGTCATTTCCACAGTAATTCATTTCTCTTTCTTTGAGCCACATTGGACCACAGTGAATTTTCTCTTAATTTGTTGACACTTATTCCACGTGTTGCAACATCTGCTGGATTTTCACTTCCACTGCAGTGGTTCCACTGTGTAGGTTCGGTTAAGCTCTGTATCTCTCTGACTCTGATTTCTACAAAGGGTTTCCACTGTTTTGCAGAACTCTTGATCCAGTGCAAAGTAATCATAGAGTCAGTCCACAGTTTTACTTGGCTCTTCCATATCAAGATGTGTGATGATGTATTTACTAGGTCTAGCTCCAATTAGAGCGCCTAGTAGTTCAAGTCTGGGCAATGTCACTTTCTTAAGGGGCGCTACTCTGGTTTTAGATGTTATGAGCGTTACTGTACACTCGCCATCTTCTGGAATGATTCGTAGATACGCAGCAGCACAGTATGCACTTTCGCTGGCATCACTGAAGACGTGTACTTCTCTTTTCACAGGTATGTCCTCGTCCTTGAGCGCTGCATGGTAACATCTGGAGATAGTTATATTTCTGATTTCAGGCAACTCTTCACGCCACTGATTCCACAGATTCAGATGGTCCTCTTGGAAGCTTGTCATCCCATTCAAGTCCACGTTCCCACATTTTCAGAAAAAGACACTTCACTCTGATGGTAAAAGGAGAAATAAACCCAATAGGATCAAATATACGTGCAGCAGCTTGTAACACGCCTCTATTTGTGTTTCTTTTATCCTTCAAAA